>VZQC01003136.1:150749-341670 GCA_009823505.1 Rhizomys pruinosus
GGGATGGTGGGAATATACTCCTCCATCAATAGGAATGGCAGTTTCAGAGTTACAGTACTTTGTCCAATATTATCAAGCTATACCCCCAACATGGGAGTGTGTGCTTGCATGAAAACCATAGTTGAGTAAAATGGGCTTTAAAATACTGTGTTAATCACGATGTTTCCATGTTGTTCAGAATAGAGAGCAGGTTGCAGCAGCCCCAGCCCCTGTGTGAAGGCACCTGGTTCCCCATCTCAGTACCTCCCATCTTAGTACATCCCAACTCAGTACCTCCCATCTCAGTACCCCCATCTCAGTACCCCCATCTCAGTACCTCCCATCTCAGTACCTCCCATCTCAGTACCCCCATCTCAGTACCCCCTCAGTACCCCATCTCAGTACCTCCCATCTCAGTACCCCCATCTCAGTACCTCCCATCTCAGTACCCCATCTCAGTACCTCCCATCTCAGTACCTCCATCTCAGTACCCCCATCTTAGTACCTCCCATCTCAGTACCCCCATCTCAGTATCCCCATCTCAGTACCTCCCATCTCAGTACCCCCATCTCAGTACCTCCCATCTCAGTACCCCCATCTCAGTACCTCCCATCGCAGTACCCCATCTCAGTACCTCCCATCTCAGTACCTCCATCTCAGTACCCCCATCTTAGTACCTCCCATCTCAGTACCCCCATCTCAGTATCCCCATCTCAGTACCTCCCATCTCAGTACCCCCATCTCAGTACCTCCCATCTCAGTACCTCCCATCTCAGTACCCACATCTCAGTACCTCCCATCTCAGTACCCACATCTCAGTAATTCCCATCTCAGTACCTCCCATCTCAGTACCCACATCTCAGTACCTCCCATCTCAGTACCTGCCATCTCAGTACCCACATCTCAGTACCTCCCATCTCAGTACCTCCATTTCAGTACCTCCTATCTCAGTACCCTCATCTCAGTACCCCCATCTCAGTACCTCCCATCTCAGTACCTCCATCTCTGTACCTCCATCTCAGTACCTCCCATCTCAGTACCCCCATCTCAGTACCTCCATCTCAATACCTCCCATCGCAGTACCTCCCATCTCAGTACCTCTCATCTCAGTACCTCTGTCTCAGTACCTCCATCTCAGTACCTCCCATCTCAGTACCTCCATCTCAGTACCTCCATCTCAGTACCCCCATCTCAGTACCTCCCATCTCAGTACCTCCATCTCAGTACCTCCATCTCAGTACCTCCCATCTCAGTACCCTCATCTCAGTAATTCCCATCTCAGTACCTCCCATCTCAGTACCCACATCTCAGTACCTCCCATCTCAGTACCTCCATCTCAGTACCTCCATCTCAGTACTCCCATCTCAGGACCTCCCATCTCAGCACCTCCCATCTCCAGTCCCCTCCATGGAACCAGCTTCCTCCCAGTGTGTCCTCCTGGGCCTCTTCTCACTTCTCAGTAACTGCTTACTGCTTCTTCCCCACCAGAACTTCCCTGATCCCCCTCACATCACTCACTCCTGTGCTCTATTTTAATCATCATTAATGAAATTTATTCATCATTGAACTGAATGTAGAGTCAGTGAAAGTGTCTCTGGGGATGTAACTTTTGAAGAAGAATGTAATTTAGTGAGAGAATGAATCCTATAGTTCTTTGGGTGACAGCATCCATGGGAGAGGAAGCAGCGAGTGCAAAGGTCCTGGGGTTGGCATTTCTTTAAGCCATTCAATAATATTAGCAATGTGTCAGGAACAAACACTTTGCACCTACCCCTTGTTCCCACAATGCTCCATGTCATTGGATCTGGTGCCACCTATTGCCATACTTCTGACAAACTGAAGATTATATATATATATATATATTATATATATATTTGCTTGGGTGCATTATCTGTCTCTTCCAAAGTGTTCCTCAAATGAGAAACCATGCAAGGTGGGTACACATGAATGCACACGTGGCAGCATGATTTGAGAGTGTTTCCAGAAGGAGGGAGGGGTGGAGAGGAGCAGAAGGACACTAGGCTGGCCCTGGGCAAGATAGTTGTAGTTTCAGGGTTCCAAATAGAACATTGGCATTTTACTGGGGTGGGATCACCTTGAAATCTGTCTACACAGGGGTGACAGGTGCTGGAATCTGTTTCTGAGTCTGGATAGATGACAAAGCCATTTTATCCCACCTTGGATCTCTCTCTATTTCTCTCTCACTCTTGCTCTCTCTCCTTTTCTTTATTCTGTTTTGTTTCTGAGACAGAGTCTCACTATGTAGCCCACTCTGGCCTCCAAATTGTGACCTCCTAACACAGCCTCCGAAGTGTTGGAATTGTAAATGTGCACCCCTACACATGGCTTTAAATTGAGTAACTTGTAAAAAAAAATCTAGTAATGGAACAATCTTCTAACACTCAACTTTTAATGCCACTCTGGTAAAAGATGCTGTGAACTGATTCACCCTATGCTCTGGAAGCAAACATGTGGATTTATTACTTACACAGAAAGAGGGCACATCACTCTCTTGTACCATCTGTAAACTTCTCATCTGAAGATAAATGTTGAGAGATTGTTGGCCGGAGGGCAGCATGGACATCTGCTCACACTGTGGCTGAACAGCTCCGAGTTTAGCCCTTAGTGCCAGGCACTCCTCACACACCCCCCCCATGCCCAAATATATTATTTTTACTGAATGAAAAAAATGACTCAGGGTTGAAGAGGTAGCACAATAGACAAAGTGTTTGCTGTGCAAGGGAGACCTGAGTTCAATATAAAAGCCAAGGAACAGCAGGGCTTTCCATAAGCCCCCAGCACTGGAAGACAGAGACAGGGAGATCTCTGGAGCTCACTGGCCAGCCAGTCCAGCCAAAATGGTGACCTCCATTGAGAGATACTGTCTCAAACAGTAAGTTGAAAGTAATGGAAGACACCTGACACAGACTTCTGGGCTCTACATGTGCCCATATGGGTGAGCAGGTCCCCACATGCATATATCACATGCATTGCACACACACAGTGTTATTGAGAACAGATTCCAAATTTACAGACAGAAAATTTGTAAATGTAGTTTAAAAGAACCTCTATTAGCCCAGATTCCCCAAATACCATTATAATTCTTTCCATATACACATGGCCAGGTCTGGTGGTACACACCTATAATACCAGTTCCTTGGAAGTTAAGGTAATCTAGTGAGACTCTGTTTCAAACAACAAGTAAAATTATCAGTGTAGGTTAAATAGATATATAGATAAAGGATAGATAGATGATAGATAGATCTGAATGCATGGGTGGATAGAGACAAGGACATAGCTATGCATTACTGATATTAGTTTGTGAACTGTTTGAAATAAGCTCCAAATATGATGTTCCATTGCTTCTAAATACTGTGTTTCCTAATTACTACTAACCAGAATTTTCTCTTACAAACATCAAAATCAAGAGATTAGAGAAATAGAGCATGCTTACCTAATCCAAGGATTTTATTTAAATTTCATCACTTGTCTCCTACCGGCCTTTGTAACACAGCCAGGGATAATTGGCTGTCTCTTAAACTTTAAAGACTAAGTACCGATCCTCATCTCTTCTTTCATGTTCTTCTCCATTAGTGAATGGAATGTTTTTTCCTTGTAAATCCAGTACAATGCTGCCTGAATACATTCCTAGATATTTTAATTTGTTTTTGCTGCTGGTGAGGGGAATGGTATCTATTAATCTTTTATAATGCACCTTACTGAACTCTTATATTAATCCAAAACATGTTTTATCCAATTTTCTATGTAGACAGCCATATTATCTGCAAATAATCATCACCGAATTGCTTCTTTTGTACAGGTTTAACTCCTTCCCTTCTCTTGCTCTTCTGCACTGGCCACACAATCCAGGACATGAATCGTTCCAATTATTTCTTCTAAACCTTTGGCTGACTATAGAATCAAAGGAAATTGTAAGAAACTCTTCTGGATAGTCCTGTGTATCCGTCACCGTCACCCAACTTCTTCCAGGAATTGTCTTGTCTAACTGTGGGATAATGGTGGAAATCCACCCTTTACCATTTCCTGGTGTGTGTGTGTGTGTGTGTGTGTGTGTGTGTGTGTGTGTAGCCACACATTCACATCCATGCTATTTAATATGTGTCATTTCATATAACGAATGGTATATTCCATTCACTTTTTCAAATGAGTAAAATAGAGACAGAAATTAAGCCTGAGGTCATTACAAAGCTAAATCCAAACATATTATAAAAACATCCACGTTTCAGAACATCTGGAATCCAATGCATATGATCTTTTGATAGGTGAATTCTGTCTAAATTAACCATACAAGTAAATTCATCTAACCACAGTTAAAAATTGCAAAAAAAAATGCAGATTAATATGTAAGATTGGGTCAATTTTAGAGAGCAGGATTTAATCAATGAAAAGCCAGGCAGAAAAAAAGCATGCTCCCTGTGGATTTGGGGGGATGAACTCTTTCTTCTTCATCATCCCGCCTCTCCTTCCCATCTTCTCCCTCTCCATCCCCACTGTTAGACAGTGTGGAAAGAACCCAGCATCGCTTCAGTATATTCTAGGCAAAAATGTTTAACCTGAACTTAGTGGAGCCTTGAATTCTATCTTTCTGTGTCTCTGAAATACAAAGGATACAGGAACAACACAGAGAGGAGACACACAGAAATCTCAGACATGGGACATTGCAAAAGACTACAAACAAGAGGGCATTCCAGAAAATAAACACTTAGTGGGAAAATACATAGCCAAGAGATGCCAAAGAAGACACAGGGCAGAAGGCATTGTGGCATCTTGGATAAGATCATGGATTAAAAAAAGACATTAGGTAAAAACTAAGAAAATATGAATAAATAATATGATTTAGCTAGCTAGGACTATTGTTAATAGTGGTTTGCTAATTGTGATAAAAATTCTATAGTAGTCAGGTATGGTGGAGCACACCTTTAATCCCAGCACTTGGGAGGCAGAGGCAGGTGGATCTCTGTGAGTTCAAGGCCAGCCTGATCTACAGAGTGAGCTCAGGCCAGCTTGGACTAAAGGGAGACCCTGTCTCAAAAAGATTCCCCCTCCCCAAAATTCTGTTATAGCTGGGCATGATGGAGCACACCTTTAATCCCAGGACTTAGGAGGCAGAGACAGGCAGATCTCTGTGAGTTCAAGGCCAGCCTGGTCTACATAGTGAGTTCCTGGCCACCTGGGGCTACAGGGAGACCCTGTCTCAAAAAGACAAAAAAAAAGATGCCATAAAAATGCAGAATGGAACAAAATTTAGGATCCAAACTTAAGCACACCTCATATTTGACAAAGGGGACAAAAAGACTCAATGGAGGAAAGAGAACATCTTCAGCAAATAGTGTTGGCAAAACTGGATCACCACTTGTAGAAGAATAAAACTAAACCCATACCTCTCACCCTGTACAAAAATCAACTCCAAATGGATCAAAGATCTTAATGTGAAACCCAAAACTCTGAAGATGATAGAAGAAAACATTGGCAGCAACCTACAAGACATAGCCGTAGGAGAAGACTTCCTTTTTTTTTTTTCAATTTTCATTTTTTATTGATGCTTTGTGTATTTCATACATCATTTTCCAATTCAGTTCAGGCATATATCCCTTTCCCTTCCCCCCACTCCACCCCAACCCATCCCAGATCATGCATTCTGCCGTAACTTTCCTGCATCTTTCTCTGTTTTTTGTTTTGTTTTGTTTTGTTTTCATTTTTTTTAACAATAAGTGGTAATTTGTGAGTACAAGCATCCTTCATGTAAAAAAAATTTGCAAGCAGCTGTGTCCAAACCCACACAGCTCATGGGTCCCACTATCCAGCGGGGGGGAGGGGGGGGCTTGTATGTTCAATCAAGTTGATCAAATGAGTGTCCAGTCTATATTGTTGATTGTAAACATGGGAAAGATGTATGGAGACCGCACTTGCAAGTATAAAGATGGTCTCTGGAATGCCAGAGAGTGTTACCAAAGGCCAGTAAACCAATAAAGCAAATATAGGTCTCCTTGAGTCAAGCAAGACTCCTCCATCAGCACCAGCTACACCTCACCTGCCTGCTTCATTAGTAGGATCAAATGGTTATGCCTGGACAAGCTGTCAGCCCATGAAAGGAAACAGCCAGAATTGACCAGAGACCAAGACAACAGCTCCAGAGAAAGTAGACTGTTTTGCTTCTCATCCACCTGTGCCCCTTTTCTAAGCCTAGGGAACAATCTGCGGAAGAGGGGGCGCGGTAGAATGTAAAGGTTGCGATTGGGGTGAATGGAGAAGACTTCCTAAATCAATCAGACAGCTGCTGCACAGGAAGTGAGGTTGATAATTTGACAAGTGGGACCTCACTAAACTCAAAAGCTTCTGTACAGTGAAAGAAACAATCAGTGACAGAGAAAACCCAGAGAGTGGGAGGAAACCTTCACCAGTGATACATCTGACAGAGCATTAACTTCCAGAATATATAAACTACTCAAAAAACAAAGAAGAAAACAAATGAATCACTCAACAGATGGAGTAAAGAGCTGAACAGAGACTTCACAAATGAGGAAACAAAGATGGTTTAGAAGCATCTTTTAAAAAATGTTCAGGCTGGCCGTGGTTTTTAATCCTGGCACTCAGGAGGCAGAGGCAGGTGGGTCTCTGTGAGTTCAAGGCCAGCCTGGGCTATGAGCCAGCTCCAACCCAGCTGGGACTAAAGAGAGGCCCTGTCTCAAATGTTCAACATCCAGCTGGGTGTGGTGGCTCATGTCTGTAGGTCCAGTACTTGGGAGGCAGAGGCAGGAGGATCTCTGTAAGTTCAAGGCCAGCCTAGTCTACATAGAGAGTTCCAGGAGAGGTGGGGGTAAAGGGAGAAAAAAAACAACAACAAAAAAGTTCAACATCCCTAATAATTATGGAAATGCATATTAAAGAACTTTAAGATATCATCTCACTCTGGTAAGACTGGCTAGGATCTACACAGTGGCATTCTATGCAGCTGTAAAAGAAAGATGGCATCATGAACTTTGCAGGTAAATGGATGGAACTTGAAGAAATTATGCTAAGTGAAGTAATACAGCCCCAGAAAAGCAAACGATGAATGGTATCCCTCATATTTGGATTCTAGCACCAAGCACCGAGTTGTAAAGCAAACCGAGGAACATCAATGTTACATACCTAAAAGCAACTGTGCTCTGAAAATGTAAATCCCTTAACAGGCTCTAGAATTAACTTTGTATTCTTGGTATACAGGCATATTTTAGAGTAATATAAATTTAAAAAGAAAAATGTGAATCCTGAAATATGTACAGATGATATAATTTTAGTATAGGTGTGACTATATATATGAATATATATATATATATATATATGTTGAAGTGATACAGATTGGAGGGAACAACAACAGCAGAGTAAGCCTAAAGTTCTAAAATGAAAAGGATATTTAGGAAAGTTTTAACTTGAACTGGGTGTTAGATAGCATAGTAGGATAATAGCTCATTTCATTCATAGAATAATGATGCTGAGTTGTGAGGGAGCATGGTTTGAATGATTCATGGTTTAAAGTGGCAGGTATCTGGATTTACTCTAAGACAGTTCAGCTCAACTGCTGAAGGATGAATGACTGAGCTATTAGGGAATGTTGGGGGTTGGCATACCATTTGCTCCCCTGAGGTTCAAGGCCAGTCTGGTCTACATAGCAAATTCTAGGCCAGCTGGGGCTACAGGGAGACCCTGTGTCAAAAAACACAAAAACAAAAATCCACCTAGAATGTGGGGAATTATATAAGAGGAATGAGTGAGATCGAGTAGCAAAAATCAGGGACATAGAACCCAGAGAATTAAACCATCATCAACCAAGCAGAGTAATGGGACCCATGGAGCTCCATTCAAAAGCAAAACTATGAAAATATAGGCAGGAGACTGAGGCATGGAGGGAGGGAAGATCTTTGTCAAACAGCAGGACCATGGAGACATGTAGGAGGTAAACACTGTTTGAGCTCCAACATTGATGGAATTATACTCACCCCCTCTCCTTTAAAGGTGTTTGCAGTTGAGGCTATACTCTGAGTGGGGTTTGCATCAACAGGCAGACAGGTATGGGAGGGAGGAGGTGGCCAGGAACCAAGGTGGCTCAGCACCCTCTGTGTCAGCAGCTGTGTGCCGTAAGACTACAGACAGCTTCTAGTGGTAAAGAACCCCATGAAACATGGAAATAGTCACATGGTAAAAGTAGCTGGCACCAGCTCTTCTGCTGCAATTACATGGTATTGATTTCCTATATATTTGATCATTTTAATAACAAAAGATCAAAACACAATGATCAAGTAAGGGAATGAATAGAATAATTCACACAAAATTCAGCAAAACCAAAGCTGGAGGCAGGGGGCGGGGGGGGGGGGGGTTAAGAGCATCCCATAAGAGCACCATGCATAGAACACTTCCCTAAGGGCTGCCACACTCACAGCGGGGCGTGTTGATGCTCAGACTCTGTGTGCTCTCTTCACTTTTATCTATAATATGAAAAAAATTACAAAATGCATGTTTTAATATTAGAGATCAGACAAAGTTCGAGATCTTCTCTGCAAGACTTTTGCCCTGGTCCTGGGCTCCCAGGCCAACGACTCCACTTCTGGCTGGTTCAGGGCTTGGGATGAGAGCCCAGCCCATGCCTCAGCTTCCTTCTAAGAGATGCCAGTTGCTGGTGGTGGAAGTATAAAAAGAACTCACCAGATGACAAATGAGTGTGGCAGATGTCACACAATTGGGAGTAAAGGTTTTTTTTAGCAAATTTACTGCCTGTATGTATCTGTATCTGTGGCTGTCTTGGGGTGCCTAAGGAGGCCAGAAGAGGGTGCTGGATTCCCTGGAGCTGGAGTTACAGGTGATGGTGAACCATCCAACCTAGGTGCTGGGAACTTGGGTGAAAGTGCTCTTTAAGGGTCCCAGGACTGACATTCTCCCTCTCCTCCCTTCTTCTTTTCGTTCCCTCCCACCCCCTTGTTTCCCTTTTATTTCTTCTTTCTTTCCTTGTCTCCCTCCCTCTCATTTTCTCTCTCCATCTCCCCCATCCCTTTCTTTCTTCCTTCCTTTTTTTTCTTGTTCTTTAAGATGAAGTGGAATTTCAAAAATCTCTGATTAGCCCTCCAGAGAAGAATGACTTTCCCCTTACTTATTTGGAGAGTATTCAAAATCAGGCAGAACCCCTTGAGATGCCTTAGAGAGTAGACTGTGGTGACAGGAGACTGCACAAGCCAGCCTCAGAAGAAAATCAGAGGGACTCAGAGGACAGGAAGTCAGAAAGCCAGGAACACGGAGGATTCACTGAAACATTAAGAGGTGTTTCTTGGAATGCAGGTACTTACTTAGCCCTTCTGATGGACTTCTGACCAGCCACTACTTCTCCCATGGGGAGTTGTCTCCATTGTAAATTGGACTGTCAGACACTGGAAACTCAAGCAGCCTGGTATAAAGTGGGCTGAGGTAGGGAGGAGAGATGGGGTGGACTCGAAAATAAATCCCAATCCAGCTGTAGGGTTGAATTTCCTTCCAGGCACCAATGGAGACCTAAACTGGCCAGAACCTCATTTTTCATTTGATTTTTGTTTGTTTTGTTTTTGTTTAAAGAAAACAAAAATCTGAAAAAAAAACTTTATTTGAAAGCAAAATCTCCTTTCTTTGTAAGTAGTCACTGGCTCCGCATGAATGTCTGTGGACTGAGGGTGGAATCCAGCATTAATGAAACTGGAGTTAGCTTGCCCACCACATACTCCAGATCTCTGTGTTAGATAATGTCTAAAGAACTTCCAAGATCGAGGTCAGCCTGGTCTACACACTTGAGTTCCAACCAGTTGGAACTACAGGGAAACCCTGTCTTAAAGAACTGAGTTCTGAGGGTAGCTCTCCCTCACCCTGGCTGAGATTCTGAGTAAGACCTAGGAGCTTCAGTGTCCTTCTCCCCCATGTTGTTCTGTATCTGAAAGGACAGAACAGAAGAATATGCACTGAACACCATCCATAGGGATTTATATAGAGTATACCCAACAAACTGGTATGACTCTGCTTTCACCAGGATATGTTAACAGCACGCTTTTTTTTAAATTTTATTTATTTTTTATGTGTATGAATGTACTGTCTGCACGTAGGTTTGTGCACCCGTGTCGTGCAAGGCTGCAGAGGTCAGAAGAGGGTGTCGGATTCCCCTGGAACTGGAGTTAAAGACGGTCTCAGCCGCCATGTGGGTGCTGGGTATTGAACACGGGTCCTCTGCAAGAGCAGTCAGCACTCTTAACCACTAGGCCATCTCTCCAGCCCCAGCAGCACACTTTTATTAATAAATCCTCTCACAAAAAAAAAGTTGGGCATGGTGATACACACCTTTAATCTCAGTACTCAGGAGGCAGAGGGGGTCATAACCCTGAGATCAAGGCCAGCCTGGTCTACCAAGCAAGTTCTAGGCCAGCTGGGAATACAGGGAGACCCTGTCTCAAAAACAAACAAAAAATTCCATATAACTCAAAACCAACAAGTCACTGGCTGAACCTCTGGGCCTCCCAGGGAGGCAGATCTACTGCAGGAGGATTGTCCAGGATCAGGAAGGTGCAGAGTGCTTCCCCAGTGGCTGCTGTAAGCAAAGTGCACTCCTGGAGACAAGAGGGTTCTAGAATCTGGAGCTAGAAAGTGAAAGTGATGCCTGCAACTGGGTTTAGATGAAACTCAACTCAGCATTTTACTGTGAACATCTGAGTAAACAAAAACGTGACACATTTAAACACTGGAGCTTTATTTAGCCATGAATAATGAGATCACATCATTGGCAGGAAAATGGGTAGAATCAGACATCATCATGTTAAACAAAACAAGCCCCAACAGAAAAAGAAATAGCACATTTATCTCATATTCACAATCTAGATTTATGTATGTTTGTACCCATATGTGTGTATATAATGTATGTCTCTATCCATGACATGAATGTGGGAAGAAGAGAAGGCACCTTGGAGTTAATGTGCACACATGATACATGTGTAAAAATATTTAAATGGCCAGGCATGGTGGCACACACCTTTAATCCCAGCACTCAAGAAGCAGAGGCAGATTTCTGTGAATTCAAAGCAATCCTGGTCTACATAGCAAGTTCCAGGACAGCTGGGGCTACAGGGAGACCCTTTCTTGGAAAAAATAAATAAAATGAAGCAAATCATTTTATACAATAAATACATGATGATATTTTAAAAATGGTTCTTAAATAATTCTTAAGTTTATTGTGTTGGTGCATGTCTTTGCCCCAGCATTTAGAAACAGAGGCATGTAAGTGAAGTTAGGCCACCTGTGTCTGCATGAACTCAAATAGCCTGCCCCGTCTCCTAGTCGAGAACAGCTCATGATACACCTCCTGAGACAAGCTTATGATGCAGGACTCCTGATGTTTACAGCATGTGACGCAGGGGGTCTGTGATTGGGCCCTGAGATATGATATAATTCTGTCTATATAAGTGAGGTACTGTAAACAATAAAGTGGATTCTTCATTACCACCTGATGAGTCCTTGGTCTGTTAATTAATGCCTGATTCAGGTGCTGGCTACCTGTGGATCATTCAGATCCGAAGTTGGGTTTCAGTTAGCTCAAATGCTTAAGGGGGCATCACGCCTTAAGCCAGAGGCAAAGCTCTAAGGATAATCCTTTAGCTTGGGTAAGAGCTACATAGTAAGGTTCTTGAGCAAGGGGTGACCAACCCTTAGACCTGGTTCAGCTACCAGTGTCAGGCCTGTGGAGTCACCAACTTTACAGCCCATGGGCTACAAAATAAGAAATTTTGTAGTGGTCAGCTACTACTGAAAGGTCACCAGCCTTTCAGAATAGCTATCAGCTTTCCTTGGCAGTCTTAATCAACAATCAGGTGAGTGACCCCCCCCTCCCCCGCCGTGTGTCACCAGCAGTGCGGGACAACTGTACCTCTGTCAGCAGCGACCCTGACAGAGGCAGGCAGATCTTTGTGAGGTCAAGGCCAGCGTGGTCTATCTAGCGAGGTCCTGGCTGGTCAGGGCTATGTAGTAAGACCCTGTCTCAAAAAGGTAATAATTGTTATTATTTTTTTATTTGTAAATATTTTTAGATGTTCAATATTTTTAGATGTTCAAAACACTTCCTATGCACACCAGCTTAATTTCCCTGTTGTTAGCATCTGATATAACCATGTAATCATTCACCAGGAAACCAGTAGTGTTCCATTACCATTAATGAAATGCTACTTCATTAGCATTTCACCTGCTTCTTCACTAGCATCCTCTCTCTGCTTTAGAATCAGGGCAAAGGCACCACACTATGCCAGGCTGTGGCATCCCAGGTCTCCTGTGTGCTGCCTTGGTTCCTCAGTCTCCACATCCTTAAGGGAAACACCAATAAGTGCTCTGTAGATACCTTGTGGGAGGTAGATACCACTGGGGGACTCTTCATGGTTAGGTTAGGTTAGGTTGGGGCTTGAGGGAAGAACACTGGAAAATGGGGTCTCCCCCTCATCAGTCACATCTGGGAACATGGTAGCTATGTGGTACACTGTTCAGGTTAACTTTCATCACATGGTGAAGGTTGAATTAGTGAGAGTCTTCTGCAGAGCTAGTTTTTTTCTCACTCTTATATTAACTTTATTCTGTGGAAGCAAATTAGCAAGTGCAGTCCACCATGGGCAGAAGCTGGGGATGAGAAGGGAGGGAGCTGCAGTCTCTGGAACCAGAGGATCTATAGTCACCAGATGCATGAGTTCCTTCCCTCTATGTGGCTTTGTGACCTATTCTAGAAGTGGAAATGGAGGTCCAGGAGGGGAGGCTGAGCTCCAGGGGGTGAGGCTTATACCCCACCTCTATGCTCCCACACAACCCCCCTTCCCTTGCACGGAATGGCACATACCACAGCACTGCCTGGCCCCATTTCTGGCTTCCATTTCCTCCTTGATGAGTCAGAAGTCTTTGCTGAGATCATTTTTGCCTTCTCCTCCAGGTCTAAAATGGTTTTGTTTTTCTTTCTTCTAGGGCATGAATTAAGTCTTTGTCTCAGAAGAACATCCTGCCCAGGTCTTTCTCAGAATTGACGTTTCTCTGTGGTCACCAAGCCCAGTGAGGCGTGAGTCAGACTTGCTTCCAGGAACTGCGAATTATGAATTACGGCAGTCCTAATCAGCACTTTACAATCAGCAAGGTGACAAGTAAACTCATGCAAGACCCTATCTTCATAGAAAGTAAACAATGAAAAAATGAAATAAAAATTGTTTCTGTTACTATGTGGAACCCTCATGGAACAGGAATGTTTTCCTAGACTCTTTCTAACTAGGGCACCCTTACAACTCAATCCTTGAACTATTTCACAGTTTAGTTTAGTAATCAGAACTCTCTCTCTCTCTCTCTCTCTCTCTCTCTCTCTCTCTCTCTCTCTCTTTCTCTCTCTCTCTTTCTCTTTCTCTCTCTCTCTCTCTCTCTCTCTCTCTCTCTCTCTCTCTCTCTCGTCTTTTTGAGACAGGGTCTCCCTGTAGCTCCAGTTGTCCTTGAACTCACAGAGATCCACCTGCCTCTGCCTCCCGAGTGCTAGGATTAAAGGCGTGAGCCACCATGCTTGGCTTAATCAGAACTCTGTTAATTGCAAGGATTAGCAATCCACCCACATTGACTCTAGCAAAAGATAGAAGCTCTCATTTTCCAGAACAGATAAACCTAGTTCAGTTGCTGCAGGCACGACTGGCTTCTTCCTTCCCTTTCTAATGTCAGTTCTTTGGTATTCCCCCTGCACTGCCTCGGGCTTGGCGTTTCCCGAAGCTGAGGCAGCACTGCTGCTCTTGGCTTCTGTTACATCAGCAAACCCATTCCAGTAAGAAATCCCTCTATGCTGTTTGTTCCAGAAGAATCTAAACATAACTCTGAATGGGGGAAAGAGTCACAGAGTATATGAGTGACCTAATGTCTCACAAATGTTAAGCCACAAGCAATGCTATACATATACGTGTATCCTTCATACACTGGGATCACGTGGAGGCTCTGCTCATCTTTGTGGATTTCACTCCTATATCTGGATAGTTAGATGTTGAAGCAATAGGGGTGACCTGGCTCTGACTCTTACCTCCCATTCTTTAGTAGGCCAGTCTAGACATGTTATCAAGGTGATAGGAAAGCCCCAAGAGAAGCAGAGGTGCCAGCCTCAGTAGTGCAGAAGATCCCATCACTTCACTGTACCTGATGGGCAGCCAAGATCAGGGATGCAGAACTTCTGGGTAGAGAAATGCACTGGCCTACATGTAAGATTGGAGAAGAACTGGTTTTGCAGGTGGCATCTGTCCTACCCTGCCTGGATCCACTGCTCTCAGTGCCCTGTTATGAGCCACCTGAGGCACACACCCATCTCTCAGCTACATACAGGAAGTGGCTTCTTCCCAGAGGGTGATCAGGATGGAGCCCTTTCCCACACTGCTGTTGCTTTAAGCCACCTCAAAATCAGGAGTAGACACAGTGAGAGCCTAGGCAAGGTCATCTGACACCTGCTCTCAGGTTCTCCAGAGAATGTCTCATTTCCTGGGATACTATGGCTTTGACATGTTTGTTTTACTCCATTTGCATATCCTGTTATTGTGAACTTTCCTGCTTGACTCATTTTGTCAGTCCTTCCCCCACCTCCCACTAATTCCTAGCTCAACATTATACATACATTATAACTTGTTTTACCATTTTTAAAAAAATGACACTTTTTAACTGAATATATGTCATTATGCAGCCATTTTATAAAATTCTCTTGATTTTAAGGAGGAACAAGATCCCTCCCCCCCCCTTTAGAGAATCATCAAGATTCAGACCCTTCGACCTGTAAAAGAAGGTTGACATGGGCGATGGTCCCCTTGGTGGAGTTTGTACCTGAGCAGTTTGAAAACACTTGGCAAGACGTGCTTTGTCACCAAATGACCAGGCTTCCTTACCAGAACCCCGAGAATCGATCTTCCAGGACAGGCAGAGGCCCCTTGAAGCCCTCAAAAGCCTTCTAAAGAGAAAACTTGAATTCATTCCTATTCCTGAGTTTGCCTGTAAATGGGAGCTGATATGGAAGGTTTTGGCAGCACCTAATCTGTGCAATAAATTCTCCTTAGAAGTGAAATCTCCTCTTTCAGGAGGCTGAGCTTCTTGTAATACAGCTGTGGGGGCGGGGAAAGACAACACAGCATCTGGGACCTTGGGCCCTCTCCCTAGTCTGGGGAATCAGCTAGAACCTGGATTGCATCAGAGATGTTTCCCAAAGCAGGTATACTCTGGCAAGGACTCAACCCAGTAACAATTCAAACACACAGCAGTCAGAAGAGTCAGAAAGGACCAGAGGTTACAGGCCAGCCTGGACAACATGCGCAAATCTTGTCACAAACCTTGTAACAAACAAAACTATCTTTTAAACTTCTGCTTTGAGTCTGGACTTCAGCCTTGGGTCAGTGAGAAATAGTGGAGAAATGTGGATTTTATTTGTTTTATTTATTATTTTTAATTTTATGTATATGAGTGTATAATGAGTGTACTGTTTGTATGTGTGTAAGTGCACCTGTGTCCTGCAATGCCTACAGAAGTCAGAAGAGAGTGCTGGATCCCCTGGACCTGTAGTTACCAGCAGCTGTTAGCTGCCATGTGGGTACTTGGGAACTGAACCCAGGTCCTCTGCAAGAGCAACCAGTGTTCTTAACCCCTGAGCCCTCTCTCCAGCCCAGAAGTGTGGATTTTAAATGCTTGCATCATGGTCCTATGAATGATTCCGAGGGATGGCTTTGGTTTTAGTGTGTCACATGAACCCCGAACACTGCAGGTGAAGACACTAGACACAAAATCATTTTACAAGAAACTCGATCTTCAAGGTAGAAGGCCTGGACATTGTATAATGCTCATAAAGCACAGGGCATGTGGCCTTAGGAAGCCTCGAGCCCAGAGAGATGCAGATTTTCTTGTTTATAGTTTTGTTTGGTTTTAATATTTATTTAATTTCTAATTATGGTATGTGTATCAGTCACTTTTCTGTTGCTGTGATAAAGCACCATGACCAAGGAACTTATAAAAGGAAGAGTTTATTTGAGCTTATGATTGACGGTTCCAGGGAATTAGAGTCCATTGTGGCGGGAGGCATGGTGGCTGGATCTGGAGCAGCAAGCCGAGGGTCACATCTCACAAAGAGCACAGGAAGCAGAGAGAGGGCGACTGGAGACCATGAGGCTTATTAAACTCACTAAGCCTGCCCCCAATAACGTACTTCCTCTAGCATGGCCACACCTTCTAAGACCTCCAAAAACAGTGCCACCAACTGGAGACAAATGTCTGAATACTTACAGCCTATGGGGGACACTCATTCAAACCACCATAGTATGTTTGCCAATATATAAACATGAGTTCAGATACCCAGAGACCGGAGACATGGATCCCCCTGGATTTGGAGTTCAGGCTGTTGTGAGCTGACTGAGGTGGATGCTGGGAACTGAACGTGGGTCCTCTACAAGAGCAGTACATACAATGCATACTGTTAGCCATCAGCCTCTCCAGACCCTATGTTTTGTTTTGTTTCGTTTTGTTTTGTTTCATTTTGTTTTGTTTCATTTTGTTTTGTTTGAGACAAGCTCCCATATACGGACCAGGCTGGCCTTGAACTGGAGGTGACCTTGCCTTGGCCTCCCGAGTCTTGAGATATCAAGTATGGATCAGTACCCATATAACTCCAAAGCAGTCATTTGGAATGGTGCAGTGCAGAATTGCAGCCAACGGCACAAGCCACCATGGAGAGCAAGAGGCAAGGGAGACCATGGGGCACACAGGGCAGCACTCACCTGGCCAACGTCCCTTCATCCTGCAGAGCTTTAGTGTAATTGCTCTTATGTAAAATTTGGTTGAAAAAGAAATGCTTTTTGGCAGAATGTATAAAATGTCAAACAGATGTTCTTAAATGTCCCTGTGTGATTCTCAGGTTATATGCAGCAGGGTCACCAGGGCAGGATCTGTCTGGGATCCAGAGCCTGCACACAGGTGGCAGAGAGGCCAAGAGACACAGCAAAGCCCAGTGGGTGAGACCTGCACCCTAGGAGATGCTATGAGAGACTCATCCGAATGAGGAAGAAAAGATCATAGATGAGCAAGGACACATCACACAACTGCTTCTCAGATAAGAACCTCCCAAAGTTAACAGCTGGGTGACTGCAGACAATTAGGAAATGGCCTTCTCAGAAAACAGAACAGCGGAGGGTTCCAGGAAAGAGTTGCATAAGCTTGTGGGTGTCTCCGGGGCTGTTCTGGGTGAGGAAGGGAGGATGAGGCAGAGGAGAACTGAGCCGCTGCCCCCAGCTTCCAGCTGACATCTGCAGGTACCTCCGGGCAGGTGTGGGGATGCACATTTTCCCAAATCCTTGGAGGTGGGAGGATTCTAGGGAACTGCCAACTCCACACCACTGGAGATACCCAGCCTCTAGCACCTCATTTCTCCCCACCAAGACATCAGAGCACTGCAAAGCTGAGGCACTGAAGGTAGACATACAGAGTTCACATTCCATCCTCGCTACTTGTGTGGACAAAGAAGCTTCATCCGAGTTTCAGTTTCTTTGCTTACAAAATGGATTTATCATAACAGAAGCTGCCTCAAAGGGTTGATGCAATATTCAATGACATAATACAATTGCCATGTGACTGTTGGATTTGACTATCCCTATCTTGAGGCAGAGAAGTTGTGAGGACTTCAGGAAATCCTGACACACTCAACCTGGTTCATGTTCCCTTGTGGATGAAGGAGAGAAGCTCACAAGACTCACCAGGCATCTTCTCTCCCTAATATTATTCAAGAGGTGAACAGCTACTGAGATGAGATGTCTCAGTGATTTAGCTGCCTATGAGTCATGCGGGGGGTATTTCCAGTAGTCTAGTACCCATGGTCCTGCAAGTAACCCCAGTCAACTCACTGCCTCACTTGGCTGCAGTTGAACAGGAGCCTATTCTTGATCTGTCTGTGCCCTCTCTATCTGGGTCATTAGGCATTTCATGTCCCTCCACGAAAAGCCAGTACTTAAAACTGTGCCAAGCACTGGTACTAGAGTGCTGGAGACTGACAAACTGTTTGCCAAAGGCACACCATGGTATTCGGAAGAGAGAATTAGATAAATGGCACTTTTTATGGCTTTTGGTGGGAGGTTATCTTAGTGTTTGATAGAAAAGAAGGCATGTCCTCATCTCTCTAAACAAAAGTGAGATTGTTCCCAAAAACATCTATCAGGAGCTAGAGTTTTCAAATAGCTTCATATGGCCACATGGCAAAGCCAGGCTCATTCCCTGACATAATACACCTTCAATTATGTCACTTCCATACCTAATAAATGGCATGTGTTTGTATTCCTCTGTGCAGAAGAAAGATTCTCATTGTCTGGAGAGGGGGGAAAAAGCATGTTGGAGCCTCCCAACAGAGCATGTATAAAATCAAAGCCACGGCTTCTCATCAAGGACATGCTCATCTGTCTCAATACTCACTGGAAGGCCAGGCTAACATTTTACACATGACTGACTGAGAGCTGACTTCTCTCTCTCTCTCTCTCTCTCTCTCTCTCTCTCTCTCTCTCTCTCTCTCTCTCTGTGTGTGTGTGTGCAAAATATGCACTTGGCGCTTGTGAGTGACCAAGATTAAACATATGTGTTTATCTGTTGTGGCTGAACCCCAGCAAAGATGCAAACCTGTCAATGGGAAAATAATCTGTTACTGGAGCCAGAAGCTGCCTAGGGTCTGTTTGCAGAGCTTAATTTGCATGTGGCAAAGGGGATGGGAAGGCTGGATGAGAGAGGACAGCCTGCTGGAAGAAGAGGAATGGAAGCTGAGGCAGCAAAGTCCTGCTTGAGATGTGAGTGAGTATGGAAGGATGAAATCTCTCTCTTCATAAAACCTAATAAGTTAGCCAGAGATAAGCTGGGTGAGCCTGCCACCACCTTCACCACATTAAGTGGGGGCTTCCCAAGGATGAAGCCCCTGATTCAGAAATAGCAGGGACCAGCGCTGATTCTGGTAGCTTGGCTGGCAGCTCCCAAGTCTTTCTACCCACAAAACACTTTAGTTTCATGACCAGTTGATGCCTCCATAGCTGTCGACTGAGGCGTGATAGGTTTGGATGCTTTCTGAAGCTCCACCTCCTGCTTCCACGTTATCCCAGCACCAGAGTTGGCATCCACTGTGGGTACCAGTAAAACTATGCTCTTCAGGTTCCTCGGCTGGCAAGCAATCTCCTAAACAGTTCCTCAGAGACTCACCAAAGCATGCTGCAACCTCTACCTCACTCCTCACACCTGCAGGCTGGTCAAGGCTACAAACCGAGACTCCTAGGTTTCCTCTTTCCAGGAGACCATTCTCCGTGCCTGTAATGATAAGAAATGTGTATTTGCTCTTCATCCCTGGTTCCTGGCACAGATATCTTAAAAGCAACAAACCTTCAGAGACAAGAAAGCCATCTTTGCTATTGGGATAAGTCCATTTCTATCATAGTACCTGAGTTTGTGCTGATGAATTTATTTCTTCGGAGCCCCTTGATAGCTTCAGGATGGAGATCTTGGGCAGTACATCTCACATCCATGTAAGTAGAGACTTTCAGTCCTGTCTCAATCTCCAAGGAGGGGTGGGAGACTGGAGATGAAGTCTAATCACCTGTCAGTCATGCGTATATGGCAGAACTTCCACAGAACACAGAAGATGAAATGGCTAGAGAAGGCACCAGAGCCTCATGTAGCAGCCTCCCCCGGACCCACCCTGCACATGCTTTATCTTTCTGTTCCCAGGCTGCCCTTTTTACAATAAATGAGGAAGATTGAGCAAGGCATCTTCTTAACTTCTATGAGATGTTTCAGATCCTAGGAACCCCCAGTTTGTAACTAGTGGATCACAAGGTCAGGTGACAACCTGGGAGGTACAACTAGCCTCTGGAAACCCTGTAACTTTGGGGCCAGCATCAATCCTGAGTAACTAGTGTCAGAACCAAACTGGATTTTAAGACACCCAGCACATATCTGGAACTCTGGAGAACTGTGTGTAGATATGGAAAAAAAGAATCCCTATGTTGAAAGTGCTATGATACAAGTGATAAAGCCTCATTTCGGGCCCAAGACTGGAAGTTTCTGTACCTCAGGACCCTCACATACATCCTATCTACAGTTTCACCAGCTACCCTAAGTGTCTAGTCCTTGAACACAGACCTAGTTTTGTATAACTAACTGTTCATCTCAGTGGCCTTGCTAGAGGAAACGTGATGCATGGAAGGACAAAAGGGGAGAGGCAATGAGAGAGAAAAGAAGGATGGCTCAGTGGTTAAGAGCACTGACTGTTCTTGCAGAGGATCTGGTTTCAATTCCCAGAACCCACATGGCAGTTAAGAACCATCTTTAAGCCAGTGTGGTGGCACACACCCTTAATCCTAGCACTTGGGAGGCAGAGGCAGAAGGATCTCTGTGAGTTCAAGGCCAGCTTGTTCTACAGAGTGAGTTCCAGGACAGCTGGGACTAAATGGAGACCCTGTCTCAAAAAAAAGAAAAGAAACTAGTTTTCACTGGGCTGTGGCTTCATGATGCTCATGCCTTCCTGAAATGTGGTGAGAATAGCATCGCCTGCTTTTCCTTTACAGGAGGATCCAGAGAGCCAGCAGAGGGCTCAGCTGTTGCCCGGGGTTCCTCTCCACACTCAGGTGGACCCCTGACTCCACCCTATGTTGAGTAACCATATAGCCAGTGATGGTTCTAGTTCAGCCCACTGATACCCCTCAGGAGACATGGCCAGCTAGAGCCATATGCCCAGCATGATAGCCACTGGGGCCTGGGCACCTCTCTCTAGGCTAAACTCTTTTAAGGGCCTCACCTAAGCATCCCATCTGACCATCATAAAAGTTTTACCAAGTCAGTGGTGCCAAGCATGAAGTCTGCTTAACACTCAGAATTAAAGTTGTTACAGGCCTTGGGGTTCTCAGCACTCACTCCTCAAATGCTGGGAACCTGAGATTCTGAGGCCCTACCTCAACACGAACCTCAGTCTCCTTTGATACATCTCAGAATATTCACCTTCCTCTATAATCTATGCTTTGCCTGCTCAGTTCATGAAGAAGCCACGGAGTGTAAGCTTAAAACAGATTCCCTGTCTACCCAGTGAGCTTTGAAGGTGCAGGAGGATGTGGGGAATGGAATATGAGTGGAGACCAGGACACATCCTGTGCAGTTATTTTTTAAATGAAATACTTTGTTGTCCAAAGCAGCCAGGATGTATTTAGACAGACACCAC
Source organism: Rhizomys pruinosus (assembly GCA_009823505.1). NCBI lineage: Eukaryota > Metazoa > Chordata > Mammalia > Rodentia > Spalacidae > Rhizomys > Rhizomys pruinosus. Next base: position 171,982 of record VZQC01003136.1, read on the forward strand.
TCCTGGGATTTATGTTAACAGTGTGTTACTGAAAGTTTACTGTATTCTGGGCTTGGGGAAAGGTCACAAGGAAATAGCCAGTGTCAAGATTCCCTACTGATAGCCACTCGTGAGTCAGATCACGCGTGCTTCGGGAACCACAGGGAAAGATTAAGCAAGGTAAGGGGCAAGGAGGGCAAACAGCACATTAGTAATGGCCATAGGCTGTGAGGATGAATCAAAGTCACAAGACTTTTCCCTTCTCAGCTTTATGAGCCTGAAAGGTGACATCTCTCTTAATGTCACTTTCCTGGCTGAGTTGTGACAGTTAACTAAGAATTAAACAGGTTATTATGCAGGTGATCCAACACACAGTTACTACTTAACACCCATAGGTTCTTTTACCTGGCATTTCAATTGGAGCGAGGATGTACATTCAGTAAAGGGAAAGATGGAGGGCTTCATAGAGGAGGTGCCAGGCAAGATGCTTCTGAAAAAGGCTGGGATTGGACAAGAGGTAAGGGAATAACGGCTTCCCTTGAGGGGCATAATCAGGGAAACAGCACCAGGCAGAAAGGCCATCCTGGGCCCTGCCTCCAGCTTGTTATTCACTGGACTCTGTGTTTTATCACAGTTCCAAACTGTCTTTCTCTAACCCTACAATGGTGCCCTACCCCACGCTACTCAGCTCTCAGTTCTAATCCTCCAAACATCCTGCACCAGGTAGTGCCTTGTGCCATGTGGAGTCCTGCTCAGGAGAGCTACACTTGTGATGTCAGGACCTATACCTCTCTGTCCATTGCACTGTCCCTCAGGCCTGACATACACTGTGTGTCACATGAACACATGGATAAATAACTCAACTAATGAATGAGTCCACCTGCCTCCCAGACTGTCAGGTGTCTCAGGGCCCATCACAGGGGTAGGGCAGAGGCAAAGTTGGTAGATCGAGGGGTCCTCAAGCCCTTGCTTCAACCAGATTGACACCTCTCAGACTGGCTTTGCATTGTGGAGAGATGATCATATACGATTTCATTGATAAAAGGCTCCAGTGCTTTGAAACTCGACTTTGAAAACCACTGCTGCCATGGGAAAAAGCAAAGCTTTGAAATCAGAAAATCTGGATGAAATCTTGTGCTTTCCTGGGTGTTAGTTAGGCCAAATGATTACACGTTCACTCCGGTTATCTCCAAGGCCTTGTGCTCCAGCTGCTGCGTGCTTTCCAACTCTCCCAGGCCCACTGTTAAACAGCTGCACAGTCCTTCCTTCACATCTTTCCCTGTGCTAAGCTCCACTCTGTGGACATGTCCTCTCCATGTCTCCTGTCCAGCCTCTACTAACCTGCCCAGCAGAGAGGTCACAGGGAACTGCCTCTGAAATAAATCTCCTGTTATCTTCTCTCTTAGTCCAAAGATTCATCGCTTTTCAGGTGACACTTCATCTGAGCTGTCCTTCGTTGGAGCTGAGATAGCCCTCAAAGGCTTCTACAATGAAGCCTTAGTCTCCGATGCAGCTATGTTCAGAGCTGGGGTTTGGGGGAAGCTGAGATTCTGGACTCACCTGTCTGTTAATCCATTTGTGGACACATAGTTTGGTCTCAGAGCTGTTAGCAAGGAATGGAGACTTAGGAAGCCGGCCCTAGCTAAGCAGAGCAGGTTATAGAAACGTGTTCTTCAGGATGATATTCTGTGCCTGGCTTCTCTTTCTGCTTCCTGGATGCTACGAAGTAAGCAGCTTTCCTTTGTTGTGCCCTTTTTGCTATGATGTTCCTCTGGCTCGGGCCCTGATACATCAGAGCCCCATGACCATGTAATGAAACTGTGAGCCAAAATAAATCTTTCCTCCTTGAAATGGTCTATTTCTGAAAGCAGGCGTTGTACATTGTATCAGAATACAGAGGACTAAAATGGCATCACACCACCACAGCACCACTGTGCCTGTGTGTCTTGGTGGGTACTATAGGTCTCCGATGCCTTCTGTGCTTCTTGGCATCAAGTGACTTTTCATCGATACCTGTTAAGTGAATGAGCACAGTTGCGAGGCACTGGTGATGGCCTATCTGCACCTGTTTCTTGTCCCTGACTTGGAGATGATGCTAACTACCCCTCAGAAAGTGATCATGAGTCACTCAATGAAATCTGGTGCCACATCCTTGTTAGTAGGGAGCCCCATTAGTGCTGGCCTCCTTCCTGCCAACCCCCAATGCCAGCCTCAGCAGCCCAGCCAGAGGAGCCTCACTTGGAACTAAATTACATTCTAAACACAGAACCATCCTTCAGCTCTGAGCCTGACAGGTGCTGCAATCCAGCCTGTCAGCCTTAAGCTGCCACACATCTGAACACACAAACTGAAAAATTAATGTCCTTGCCAGACACCACCTCCCTTCCCATAGACACCTCTGACCTTCTTGCATCTCTGCACAGCTGCAGAAGCTGGTGTTCCGGCTGCACCATCTGGGTGCACAACCTCAGGCTCAGAGTCAGCAGGAGAAGCAAAAGAAGAGGAGGAATTCTCATACCCGAGGGAAGCCATAGGCCGTACCAGCTATGCTGAGACCTCATTAACCCCATGTGAGGACCAGAGGCCAAGTTTGGGGTGACAGTGAAGATTCAGTTGACTCTGCATTCACTATTAGAGCCCAGTAGCCAACCCTGGGGAGCCTATCTTGTGGCTCCTGACAAGCCCTGGGTGGGAGGCACAGGCTGGGTAAACAGGCTTCCAGAGTGTGCCAAGTATGTCTCAGGGAGGAGCCAGGCTCTTCATGGCCTGGCAAATAGATATAAGGGGACTGCAGTTCTGTGTGGGGGATGCCAGAGGGTGGCTCAACATTTCATAGCTCCTGTGTTGGCCTGGAGCTTTTCAAGAGACCTACACACTCACACTCACTGTGCCTTCCTGTCCTTGATCTAGATCTACTTTGCATCCAGCTGTCCAAAGTGCAGTCTGCTATAAGAGCCTCCTCAAGAGTGACAAGGTAGGCCTCTCAGCAGGCAGGTTCCAGGACCTTCCTGGCCCCAGCGCCTCTGGCACAGGGTTACAAGACCATCAGAGCTCTCTCTGTTGCTTCCAGCCCAGGGTCCCAGGACCATCTCAACCCAGTCCTTCTAGCACAGGGTGATTGATAGGCCGGACTTCTCAGCAGGCAGGTTCCAGGACAAGCCCAGCTCCATTGCTACCAGCCCAGGATTCTAAGACCCTCTGAGTCCAATAACTTCTGGTGCAGGGCTCCAGGACCATCCTAGCACCTTTGCTTCCTGTGCAGGGAGAGTGACAGGGTGGGCCTCTCTGCAGGCGGGTTCCAGGACAGCCCAGCACCACAGCTGCAGGATTCCAGGATCATTGGAGCCCTGTTGCTTCCAGCCCAGGGTTCCAGGACTATCCCAGCCCAGTCACTTCCAGTTCAGGGCAGGTTCCAGGAACATCCAAGCCCCATCATTTCAGGTGCAGGGTCTCTGGGGCTGCTCCAAGAGAGTGTGAGCTACTTCCAGACCGGATCTTGTAAGGTCCTACAGTTACCTTGGCAGTGACAAGATTGGGCAGGCAAAAAACCAGTGCCGCCCACTCCTACCTGCAGCCATCCTGGTGGAAACAGAGAAGGTGACTCAGAACACAAAGTAACAGAAGAGACAGCAAACTTTCCAACCTAGAGGAACAGGTTTTCAACCAAATGAAGAAGCACTTGAATTTCGCATCAGACTATAAACAACAAATCAAATCCACATGCCAAGAGCACAAAGGAAAATCAACAACACGAGAAAAGCAAATAATAAATCCCCAACAAAATCTAGCAGTCCTATAGAAGACTTCAACAATGAGTTCTCCCTGGAGACCCAGGACACAGATCTTAAAAGAACAATAATGATATACTCAAAGAAATGAAAGGAGAGAATGACAAACTCATGAATGAAGTGGAAACACTGAAAAGATCCCATGCTGAAATGAAACAGGAAACCAACCAGCAAATCAAGGATCTAAAAGGAGAGAATGAGAAACTCCAAAGGAGTTTGGAAATACTAAAGAAATCACAGGATGAAGTGAAACTGGAAATACTAAAGAAATCACAGTGAAAAAGGAAATTGCACACTCATCCAATCAGCAGGAAATGATGGGAGAAAGCCTCAGTAACAGACTGGATGAAGCAAAAAGGAAAATATCAACACTGGAAGACAAGGGAAGAACTGCAATGCTCAAACAAAATCTATGAAAATTTTTAAAAATCACAAGAGTGGAACAATCAGGAAATATGGGATACTATGAAAAGATCAAATCTTTACATCATAGGGATAGGAGAAGGAGAAGAATCCCAGGACAAAGTTATTGATCAGATCTTCAACAGAATAATAGAAGAAAATTTCCCCAAACTGAAAAATGACAAACCCATACAAATACAAGAAGCACATAGAACACCAAATAGACAAGATCAGAAAAGGAATACACCACACCATATCATAGTTAAAACACTAGACACCCAAAACAAAGATAACTTATTGAAAAGCCCAAGAGCAAAAACAACAAGTTACACATAAAGGAAAACCCATCAGACTTACAGCTCACTTTTCAGTGCAAATCATGAAAGCCAGAAGAACTTGGACCAAAGTATTACCAGTATTAAATGACTATAGATGCCAACCCAGATTACTATACCCAGCAAAAATATCAATTATAGTTGGAGGAGAAAGAAAAAAAATCTTTCATGACATAAAAAAGATGCAAACAGAAAATAAGGCAAAAGGAAGCACCACACATATCTCAATAATTTTAAATATTAATGGACTGAACTCCCCAATCAAAAGACACAGACTGGTAGAATGGATAAGGAAACAGAACCCATCTATATGCTGTCTACAAAAATCCCATCTTATTCTCAAGGATAGGCATCACCTTAAAGTGAAAGGATGGAAAAAATATTCTAAACAAATGGTACCAAAAAGCAAGCAGGAGTTGCTATTCTAATATCAGACAAAACAGACTTCAAAGTAAAACTAATCAATCAGAAGAGACAGAGAGGACCACTACCTCCTTATCAAAGGATCAATTAACCATGAATTTTCACAATCATGAATACATATGCACCAAACTCTGGTGCACTGAACTTTATAAACACAATTCAACAGGACCTCAAGGCACAGATTGATCCCAGCACACTAATAGTGGGGGATTTCAATACCCCACTGATCCCATTAGATAGGTCAACTGGACAAAGAATAAACAGAGAGACATCTGAACTGAACAATACAATACACCAAATGGACCTCACAGATATCTACAGAATATTCCACCCAAACACTAGAGAATATACTCAGCACCCCATGGAACATTCTCCAAAACTGACCACGTACTGGGACACAAAAAAACCTCTACAATTACAAAAGCATTGAAATAATTTCGTGCATTCTATCAGATCACAGTGCAATAAAACTCAATATCAACACCAGAATAAGCACAACTATCTACAAGAACACATGAAGACTAAACAACACAATCTTGAATAATGAATGGGTCAAGGAAGAAATAAAAATATTCCTAGAACTAAATGAAAAAAAAAATACAATACAGCAAAACCTATGGGATACTTTAAAAGCAGACCTAAAGTGTAGCCCTGGGTGCCTACTTTAAAAAAAGCAAAAAGAGGACAAATAAATGAACTAACTAACACTGCAGCTAAAAATGCTTGAGAGACAACAGAAAATGAACCCTAAATCCTAAAACAGACAGAAAGAAATCACAAAAATCAGAGCAGAAATTAATGAAATAGAAATAAAGAAAACAGTACAAAGGATAAACAAGATAGCTAGACCCCTAGCCCAGTTAACCAAAAGAAAGATAAACTCCAAATCAACAGTATTTGTGATGAAGAGGGAAACATCACAACAGACAAAGAAAAGATCCAGACAATCATATGAGAATACTTCAAAAACTTATACTCTACTAAATTTGAAAACCTGAGAGAAATGGATGAATATTTGAAATCCTGGAATTCACCAAAGGTTAACCAAGAAGAGATTGACAGCTTAAACAGACCCACAATATATGAGGAAGTTCAAAATGTAATAGTAAACCTCCCAACTAAAAAAAGCCCAGGCCCAGATGGTTTCACAGTAGAATTCTATAAGACATTTAAAGAGGACTTAAAACCATTATTACTAAAACTGTTCAGAAGGGTACAAGCAGAGGGAAATCTCCCAAATTCCTTCTACTAATACCAAAACCAGGGAAAGATACAACCAAAAAAACTATAGGCCCATCTCATTAATGAACACAGATGCAAAAATTCTCAACAAAATACTTGCAAACCACATACAGACCCACATCAAAAAGATCATTCATCATGACCAAATTGGATTCATACCAGAGATGCAGGGATGGTTCAAAGTATATAAATCAATAAATATCATAAAACATATAAATGGACTGAAAGACAAAAACCACAAGATCATCTCAATTGATGCAGGATCGCTTCATGCTTAAAGTCCTAGAGGGAACTGGACTGGAGAGATCATTCCTCAACCAACATAATCAAAGCTATATACAACAAGCCCACAGCCAACATCACCCTAAATGGAGAAAAGACAAAAGCATTCCCCTTAAAGGTAGGAACTCAACAAGGCTGCCCCCTGTCACCACTACTCTTCAATATAGTGCTTGAAACACTTGCTAGGGCAATAAGGCAAGAAAAGGAAATTAAAGGAGTACTAATTGGGAAAGAAGAAGTCAAGCTATCCCTTTTTGCTGATGATATGATTGTTTACCTAAGGGATACTAAAAACTCCACCAGAAAGCTCCTGGAAATGATTAAGAGTTTCAGTAAAGTGGCAGGATACAAAATTAACCTAGAAAAATCAGTAGCCTTTCTTTACACCAAAAACAAGCAACTGAAGAAGTAATACAAGGAGACCTTCCCACTCACAATAGCCTCAAAAACAAGAAAATACCTAGGAACAAACCTAACCAAAGACACCAAAGATCTCCACAAAAATTTTTTTAAACCCCTGAAGAAGGAAATTGAAGAAGATATCAGAAGATGGAAAAACCTCCCATGCTCATGGATTGGAAAAATTAATATAGTAAAAATGTCCATTCTACCCAAACTATTGTACAGATGTAATGCAATCCCAATTAAAATCCCCAAGAGTTTCTTCATAGGTATGGAAAAAGTCTTTAATTTCATATAGAAAAACAAATAGCCAAAGTAACCCTGAGCTAAAAGAGCAATACATGGGGGATCTCTATACCCGACTGACTTCAAAATATACTACAGGGCTATAGTCATAAAAACGACTTGGTACTGGCACAAAAACAGACATGGTGACCAATGGAACAAAACTGAAGATCCAAACGTGAGCACATAAAATTTCAGCCACCTCATATTTGACAAGGGGACCAAGAAGACACAATGGAGGAAGGACAGCATCTTTAGCAAAGTGGTGTGGCAAAACTGGATCACTACTTGTCGAAGAATGAAATTAAACCCCTACCTCTTGCCCTTCACAAAAGTCAACTCCAGATGGATCAAAGACCTCAACATGAAACCCAAAACTCTGAAAGCAATAGAAGAAAAAGTTGGCAGCAGCCTACAAGACATAGGCATAGGAAAAATTTTCCTAAATCAGACAGCAGCTGTGCAAAAAATAAAATCAACAATCAACAAATGGGACCTCATTAAACTCAAAAGTTTCTGTACATCAAAAGAAACAATCAAGGAAGTGAAGAGAAATCCCAGAGTGGGAGGAAAGCTTCACCGCAGAAACATCTGACAAAGCATTGATTTCCAGAATATATAAACTATCCAAAAAACAAATGTAAGAAAACAAAAGAGCTGAACAGAAACTTCACATGTGAGGAAATAAAGATGGCTGAGAAACATCTTTAAAAAATGTTCCACAAAGACTTCCTAAATCAGACAGCAGCTGCACAAGAATTAAGGCTCAACAATTGACAAATGGGACCTCACTAAACTCAAAAGCTTCTGTACATCAAAAGAAACAATCAAGGAAGTGAAAAGAAATCCCAGAGTGGGAGGAAACCTTCACCGCAGAAACATCTGACAAAGCATTGATTTCCAGAATATATAAACTANAGTCTTCATGCTTAAAGTCCTAGCAGGAACTGGACTGGACGAGAGTCTTACTTCTACCACATAATCAGAGCTATATTAACAAAGCCACAGCCAAACATCACCCTTATGAATGGAGAAAAGACCAAGATGCATTACTTAAGGTAGGAACTCAGACAAGTCTGCCACTCTTGTCACCACTCGACACTTCAAATGTATGCTTGAAAACACTTGCATGAGGGCAAATAAGGCAATAAAAGGAAATTAAAGGAGTTTGACTTTGGAGAAAGAGAGAAGTCGAGTCTATCCCTTTTTGCTGATGAGTATGATCTGTTTACCTAAGGGATACTAGAAAACTCCCCACCAGAAACTCCTAAAAATGATTAAGAGTTTCAGTAAATTGGCAGGATACAAAATTGATAACCCCTGAGAAAATCAGCTAGCCTTAATCTTTACCCAAAACAAGACAACTGGAAAGAAGTATACAAAGGAGACCTTCCCCACTCACAATAGCCTCAACAAACAAGAAAATACCTGAGGAAACGCCCTAACCAAAGACACCAAAGATCTCCACAAAATGTTTTTAAAAACCCCTGAGAGAAGAAATTGAGGAAGGTATCAGAAGATGGACAAACCTCCCATGCTCATGGATTGGAAAAATTACATATAGTAAAGAGTGTCATTCTTACCCAAACTATTGTACGAGATGTTAATGCGAATCCCAATTAAATCCCAAGAGTTTCTTCATAGGTATGGAAAAAGTCTTTAGTTTCCATATAGAAGAACAATAGCCAAAGTAACCCTCGAGTGTAACTAACAGACATACATGGGATCTGCTAATACCGAGCTGAACTTCTAAAAGGTATCACTACAGTTGGGCTATAGTCATAAAACGACTTGGTACTTGGCACAAAAAACAGACATGGCGTGACCAATGGACAAAATTGAAGATACCTAACGTGAGCACATTAGCAATTTTGTCAGCCACCTCATATTTGACAAGGTGGACCCAAAAAGACTCAATGGAGGAAGGACAGCATCTTCAGAAGTGGTGTGGCAAACTGGTCACATTTGTAGAAGAATGAATGTAACAACCCCTACCTCTTGCCCTTCACAAAACGTCAACTCCAGATGGATAAAGACCTCAACATGAAACCCAAAACTCTGATAAGCAATAGAAGAAAAAGTTGGCAGCAGCCTACAGACATAGGCATAGGAAAATTTCCTAAATCAGACAGCAGCTGTGCAAAAAATAAAATCAACAATCAACAAATGGAAACTCATTAAATCAAAAGTTTCTGTACAGTACATCAAAAGAACATCAGGAGTGAAGAGAATAGTCCATGAGTGGGAGGAAAGCTTCACCGCAGAAAGACCATCTGATAAATGCATTTGATTTCCAGAATATTAAATATCCATCAAAAAACAAATGTAAGAAAACAGAAAGAGGCTGAACAGAAACTTCACATTGTGAGGAAATAAAGATGGCTGAGAAACATCATTAAGAAATCTTCAGTTCCACAATAAGACTTCCTATAATCAGACAGTCACTGCACATAGAATTAAGGCTCACAATTGATGACCAAATGGGACCTCACTTAAACTCAAAAGCTTCTGTACTCAAAAGAAACAATCAAGGAAGTGAAGAGAAATCCCAGAGTGGGAGGAAACTCATTAGTCGAACATCTGAAAAGCTTGATTTCCAGAATATATAAACTACTCAAAACAAAGAAGAAAGAAAACAAAATGTATCACTCAATAGATGGAGCAAAGAACTGAACAGAGACTTCACAAGAAGGAATTAAAGAGGCTGAGAAGCCACCTTAAGAAGTGTTTGGAATCAACTAATCATTAAGGAAATGTAAAAACGCACTTTTAGATATCATCTTCTCCAATATAGACTGGCTAGGATCAAGAAAACAAAATGATACTCATAGTGCTGGAAGAGGTTGTGGGGAAAGGGGACACCTCATCCACTGCTCGGTGGGAATGTAACTCACTATGCAAGGCCACTATGGAAAGCAGTGGGTGGAGACACACTTGCGGAAGACTTGGAATGAACTTGCCACCGCGACCCGGCCATTTACATCATAGGCATGTACATAAGACACACCCCATCGCAGAAGATGGCGAGGACATGTGGCCCATGTTTATTTCAGCTCCTTCGATAAAGCAAGGAGCTGGACCTCAATATTCAAAATGCACTCCTCACTAATGAGTGGATAGAGGAAAATGCACTGTACACTACACAAATGGAGCTCTATGCAGCCAGTAAAGAAAGATGCACACTGTGCACGAAACGATGCCCTTCGACAGGAAAAGTGGCGGATCTAGAGGCTACAATTGGGGTGAGTGAATAATAACCAAGTCCCATAATCAAATGCATGAATGGTATCTTATCTGGTGGATGCTAGTGCAATTGCCTAGTTGTAGGTTCATTTCTTGGGCATGGCCCTTGAGTTTTGTCAAGCAGTTTGGAGTGATGCAATATTGGAAACAACAACAACAACACAACAAACACAAGAACAACAGAAAGGACCATCAAAGAACTGACTGAAACAGCAAAATTCTGCTTCTAAAAACAGTCAACTTCCCACATGGAGAATATTGAGAAAAGACTGAGAGAAAGAGATGTAAAGCATGTTTGGACAGGGAATGCATGAGCTTGGTGGGGTGGGGGATGGGGGACACGGGGTGTAGATCTGATAAATATATATAAATAATTTTAAAAATGTTTCCACATCATCAATAATTATGGAAATGCAAATTAAAAAACACCTTTAGATATCATCTCACTCCCATAAGACTGCTAAGATCAGAAAACAAAAGACACCAAATGCTGAAGAGGATGTGGGGAAAGGGGAACATCTCAAAATCCACTGTTGGTGGGATGTAAACTTGTATACAAACCACTATGGAAAGCGATGAAGAGAACCCTTAAAAGACTCAAAAATTGAGCCTACCACCTGAACCAATCATAACACTCCTGGGTATATACCCACAGACTCTTCTTACCACAGAAATTGCATGCAACATCTATGTTTATTGCAGCTCCTCTTCACAATAGCGAGAGCTGGAACCAACTCAAATGCCCTCAACCAATAATGGATAGAGAAAATTTGTGGTACATCTACACAAGTGGAATCTATGGCGCAGTAAGGAAGATGACATACATTGGTGGCTAGAGAGATGGCTCCAGCGGTTGGGAGTGCGACTGCTCTTGCAGGGAGCCCCGTGGTTAATTCCCTACACCCAATGTGACAGCTAAGACCGATCTTTGAAACTCCAGTTCCCAGGGGAATCCGACCACCGCTTCTTCTGAGCTCTGCAGCACTGCATGACAATGCAGGTGCAAAACCAAACCTACATGCAGACAATACACTCATACACATAAAATATAATAATAAAAATTAAGTAAAGATGGGACATTGGGCTTGGGGAGATGGTTGTTGGTTAAGAGTGCCAAACTGCTCCTTGCAGAGGACCCAGGTTCGATCCCCAGCACCCACATGGCAGCTGAAGAAACCGTCGTAACCCAATTCCAGGACGAACTCGCAGTTCCAGGGATCTGATGCCCTCTTCCTGACCTCCGCGCCATTGCAATACACGGGTGCACAAACCTGATGCAGACAGTACAAGCCATCAACACATAAATAAATATATTAATTAAATTGAATTAAAAAAAGATTACATCATGAACTATGCAGGTAAACGGATGGAACTTATAGACATCATTAGTGAAGTAATACAGCGTCCCAATACACAATAACAAATGGTATCCCTCATGCTCGTAGGATGTTAGCACAAATACTTAGTAGTAAGGCGATATATATTATATATAATATATATATATTATAATATATAGTATATTATTTTCTTTTATCCTAAAAGCAACTGTACCATTATAATGTGAATACCTTAATGGGATAATGAATGAAGCTACCACTTATTTTCAGATTTTGTAATTGTGTTATATGGGGAGAGGGTATGTATGCATATGTTAGAGTAATATACAATTAAAGGGGAAAATGTGAATTCCAAAAATGGCTGCCCTCATTTGTGGATACTAACACCAAATCCCCAGTTGAAAGGCAAGATGAACAACATTATTATTATATTTCTTTTTATCTGAAAGCAACTGTGCTTTCAGATAATATGAATCTTTTAACAGGCTATAGAATTGACCTACCACTTATTTTCAGACTCTGTAATTACTGTATATGCGTGAAAGGTACGTATTCATATCTTAGAGTAATATAAAATTAAAGGGAAAAATGTGAATGCTTAAACACATTTTGGAATTAGCATACAGTTTATTCTTGGAGGTCATAATTTTGATACACATGCGATGGTTATATAGGCATATGTTGGAGCAATACAAAGGGGAGGGAACAACAACACCATAAAGACTGGGTCAAAGAACTGACTGATGCAGTTAAATTCTGCCCCAAAATAAGCCTCTGCAGTGAAAAACTTTGGAAAGACTGAGAGAAAGATGCAAGACATATATAGCAGAAGGCATGAACTGGGGTGGGGGGGCAGGAGAGGGGAGTGTGTTTAAATTGGACTGAAAGATTATGTATGAAATACACAAATCATCAATAAAAGTATTTAAAAAATAATGTATTAGAAAGGCACTTGTTCAGGCCATACCCTAAACCTGCCATTCTGAGCCATATTCAATGGGTGGTGACTCAGCCTATAAACACATTGGAGGCTAAGAGATTCTGCTATATTCTGGAGACGCAGCTATTCATAGATCAGTGTTGTGGTCAGTTTCTATTATTATGACAAATTCTTGCCACAGTCAATTTACTAAGAAGAAAAGGTTATTTGGGCTCACAGTTTTAGAGGTGTCAGTGCACCATTGCTCAGCTCTGCTGGTTTTAGAGGTGCCAGTCCACCATTGCTCAGCTCTGCTGGTTTTAGGTCTGTGGTGAGACAGAACATTGTGGTAGGAGTGTGTGATAGGGCAAAGCCATCTACCTCACAGCAAAGCAGCCAAAGATAAAGAGGAGGAGCCACAACCTCACCATCATCTTCATGGGCCTGCCACCCCAGTGTCCTCTAGACCTCCCATTGGACCCTTCTTCTCACAGTTCCATCAGCTCCCAAGAATTCCAAACTGGAGACTAAGCCTTTAATACTTAAGCATTTGGAGGACATTCTAATTGGAGTCAATTTGACTAAGTTATGGAATGTTCCAATAGCTCGTCAAATATTATTTCCAGGAAGGTCTGTACAATTAGCATTTGAATAGAGGAACAAGTGAATCAGAAGCCCAGCAGGCCTGGACATCATCCAACCTACCCAAAAGCTGGAAGTCCAATGGAGCAGAAGGAGGAGAAACTAGCCTTCAGTCTGCCTTGCTGCTTAAGTTGGGACACAAGTCTCTTCCCTTATCACCCATGGTTCACAGGCGTTTAGCATCAGACTGGAATCTGTGCCCTCAGACACTAGCTCTAAGCCCTTCCAACTACAGCACTATCTCTCCTGGGTCTCCCCAGCTGGCAGATGGTGGATTGTGGGACTTCCTCACAGCCCCTAACTGCATGAGTCAACTCCTTATGATAAATTTAAAAATTTGTAAACCGAAGAATATGCATATTGGTTACTTTCATCACAGTGCCCAAAACATCTGACTGGGACATCATGATGGGAAAGGTATGACAGAGAAGTTCAGGTCTCACCACAGGGAGCCAGGAAGCAGAGTGAAAGGAAGTAACAGAGAGACCTGCCCCCAGGGACTTGTAGCCAGAGCCATCTCCCAAAGGCTTCCAAAGTCTCCCCAAACAGCATTACCAGCCAAGGACCAAATTTTCCAACCCATGAGCCTATGAGAGAGACATTTCACATCAAGGTATGTATGTGTGCATGTGTGGGTATATGTGGGTATGTATGACTATATTTATATGTGTGTGCATGTGCACATCTATATATCTATATCTATATCTATATCTATATCTATAGATATAGATATATGGGTATACATGTACATGATTATTTGTGTGCATGCATTCATGTTGTGTATGTATATGTGAATATGTGTGTGCATGTGTGTATGCAAATGTGCTTGTGTTCACATGTATGCACCTGCTATGTGTATGTATATACATGCATGTGTATACACCTGCATGTATGAGTTTGCATGTGTTCTATGTTCTTTTTATCTAGAGAACCCCAGCTATGACATCGCAACCTACTGGTGGTGTCCATTCCAACACATTCGACTGAGGATGTGTATGGTGTGGTGGTCATTAGCTTGCAATCTGGGGTCTGGTGAACTTTGTATCAGCTCTGTGTAGCTTCTGCTGACCTCTCTGAATCTTTGCTTCCTCACCTTCAGCATAAAGAACAAGAGGACCCCTTCTTGAGGATTCTGGGAGAATGAAATGAGCCAGTCCAATAAATAAAGCATTCACTGAAGCCCTTGCCACATACAGAGTTCCAGGCTAGAATAGGTCAGGTGGCCTCAAAGCAGATGGAAGACCGCTTCTAGGAGCAATCCAGACCCAAGCAAGTTATTTACCCCTTTTCTCTTTTTCCTTTAACGGTTTGAGCATGTTTTAGTAGCACTTACACTGACAGGAAGCTCCTCTGCACTTTGTAAGGCACTTTCTGGTGGGGGAGGGAGGTGAACACACAGAGCATCAATACGCATGCGCCCTTCTAGGTCCCAGCTGCATGGCTGCTGCTCCTTGAGGAACTACTTTAATAAAGTAGCTATGGGGGAAGGAGTAGGAGTGGGGCAAGAGGGCTTTGCCATGATCTGTGATAGGTCCCAGTAGAGGAGGATGGTGTCAGCTCAAAGTATTTTGCCATGTCTGTGGTGGGATCTGGGCAAGCACGTTTCTCAAGAGTCCAGGGTTGGGAGCCATAAAGATGTGGAGAGATAAAGGGTTGGAGTGAAAAGCAGAAAAAAAAAATACTCAGAATACAAGGTTGCCCCATTTTCAGCCTTTAATATCTGAACCAAGCTGGCTCCCACATGGCACAGTGCCAAGTGCTTTAATCACAGACTTTAATTTAATTCTTCTTTGGTTTATTTAATTGGGTCAAGAAAAGAGGCAGATGGCAGCCAAGAAGCTAGTGGGAAGTCAACACCAGCTTGGAGAGGACCACAGCCCAAGCACAGCCCCAACTGTCAGGTCTGGCCGACTCCTTTCTTTGTTCCTGCCTCTCAGGAGACAAGCCTGTTAAGATGGGCAGGCACTTAGAAAGCACCAATGGCTCTGCTTTGGTATGAAATAGTCTGAGGCAAAAAGACATGTCCATGCATTCATAGGTGTGACGTGTGTGTGTTCATATACACATACGTTTCTAAACCATGTTTAATTTTTATAGAATCCTATATGGTAAGTCCCTAAGAAAGCATCTTCTCTTAAGGTTCCAGTAAACCTTTTCTCCTGTATAAATACATCATACAATTCAATGAGACATAAATTCTAAAATTAAAGATGGGCATAAAATGCAGTATCAATAACCATTTCAATAGAATTTTCTGGACAACGACTAGGAATAAACAACTCCATTTTGTAGACAGGCACATCAAGGTTAATTGACCCAGTTGAAAGACTTAACTGATCTCAAGTCTCTTTCTTGGAACAAAAATTATTTCAGATTCAGAAGGCTATAAGCTCCATCCAGCAGGGGGGGGGGCTTGTATGTTCAATCAAGTTGATCAAATGAGTGTCCAGGCTATATTGCTGTAGGTTCACCGTTCACCCCAATCACAGCCCTTACATTCTACCATGCCCCCTCTTCCGCAGATTTTTCCCTAGGCTTAGAAAAGGGGCACAGGTGGATGAGAAGCAAAACAGTCTACTTTCTCTGGAACTGTTGTCTTGGACTCTGGTCACTTCTGGCTGTTTTCTTTCATGGACTGACAGTTTGTCCAGGAATAACCTTTCTATCCTACTAATGAAGCACAAGCAATTAGATATATAGGTACTTAAACAGTATTAATTGTTATCATAGGTTACTTTGGCATATGCACAGATATTTGGATGGTATGTTAATCCATGAATTACATTTTTTTCTGTTGAATATGACAGGGTCTTACTGTGGCTTATAACATCTCCTGACCATTAGACGGTGCAAGCTTGTGGCATTGGCCGTGGGTTATTCCTCCAAGGAGAGAGCCAATAGTCAATTAGATTTGGGATATACAGGCGTATGGCTGCCTCTGCTGCACAGTATTTCCAGGCAGGTGAGGTGTAGCTGGTGCTGATGGAGGAGTCTTACTTGACTCAAGGAGACCCCATATTTGCTTTATTGGTATAGTGGCCTTTGGTAACACTTGCATGTGTGGTCTTGATAGATCTTTCCCATGTTAACATCAGGTCTTCGACAGCAGGTCCTTATCGCCTCTCTTCTTGCAGGTATCCCAGTTTAGAGGCAAGGAGTCTTTACCTTTTGTGGGGGCTTGGATCCCCTAGCCAACATTTCCTTGGTGGAAAAATCCATTGCTGATGTCAGAGCTCCTGCTTAATATATTTTGCTTAAGTGCATAGATTAAGGAGACTTTAGTATTATCTTTGGTTCTGAATAGAGAATAATCCTTTTCACAGTTCCTATGTCTATTAGTCAATTCAAGAAGGCAGTTTTACTGGTTTTATAAGAGATTACCTCTATAATAGTTGTCTCCAATTTACAGTTGGAGAATGACATCATCATCATATTTCTCCTTGTTCTATTGGGGGGGGGAGGTAAGAAAGTCTCTCGTATTAAAACCTTTGTGGCTCCTAGAAGGTAAGTTTCATTAGGACTCATTATACATAGTTGTTACAAGTAGGATCCACAGAGGGGTTTGATGTTTGTAGCAATCTGAGGCTTTTCTTCCTTTCAATGTTCTGCTGGATGGTGGGACCAAGGGGCTGTGTGGGTTTGGGCACAACTGCTTGCAAATTGGTTTTACATGAAGGATGCTTGTACTCATAAATTATCACCTATTGATAAAAAATGGAAAAAAAAACTGAGAGAAAGATGCAGGACAGTTATGGCAAAATGCATGATCTGGGATGGGGTGGGGTGGAATGGGGGGAAGGGAAGGGGAAATGTGCCTGAACTGAATTGGATAATGATGTATGAAATACACAAAGCATCAATAAAAAAAAGAAAGCTATAAGCTCTCAGGGTGTCATAAGGGGCACAGCTTATCAGTAGCTCCATCCCACAGGGTATGAGGTAGAGACTACCTGTAGTTCCATCTCACAGCTGGGAAGATGGCTATGCTTGCAGACTGCCTTGTGTGAGATTACTTAGACCCTCAGTTCCACCTGTGTCCTAGGTCCCCATTCACTACAAAAGCTCTCTTGGTCTTGCCTGTTCTTCCTAAAGCCCAGGATGACCTCTTCTCCCTTTGGGATAACCTCACACAATCAGATCCTCTAGCACAGTTAAACCAGCCCAATATAATGCAACTTTAGCCCCAGGAAGCCCTTCTGCATTTCCAGGAATGGAAAAAAAATGATTATTTTTATTATAACTCATAATGAGCATTTAAAGAGAAACAGCCACTGTCCTAGCAAGACAGACATTTATAGAGAGCAGCGAAGAAAAAGACAACAGGCAGAGAATAAGGGAGAGGAAGATGAAGAATAACAGAGTAAGAGTAGCAGAGAGATGAAGAAAGAAAAGAATAGAAAGAACTGGGAGGGAAGCTGCTGGGGAAACCCAGGGGATACAAGATAAACAAACACCAGAGAGGCCAATTGGAAAACCAGAGCAGGGGAGGGAAGAGAAGGCACAGGGAGGAAGACAGCAAGAGAGAAGAGGAAGACAATAACAGCCATTGCCTGTTGCAATCACATGGTGTGCTTGTGCACACTTTCCTGTGGATGTGTTTGCTTAGTGTTGTATTCTGCTGCAAGGATCCTGAGAGCAGTCGTCCCCTCAACACTGCCTTCGTGCTGAGCCAGTGCCAAGGCCATGACAGTCAGACAGCCACTCCGTAAAAGAGTTAGTTCCCAAGGTAAAATTGATTATATGTGTTTGTTTGTTCTGACCTTGAGTGTTCCCATTGCAATGCCTGAAAGGCAGCGTTGGATACAGAAGCAGATATGAACATGTCAGCTTAGCAGTGTGGAGCAGCTGTGCACTGGAAGTGGCACTGGCTATGAGCAGCAGGTGGGCCTGTGTACCTGAATGAGGAGCAGAGTCAGCCCAGGGGACCACAGGCTGCAATGCACCTGGGATGATGGAAGCATGTTCCAAGTTAGGGTAACTGACACAAAGACAAGGGGACAAACAGAAGTGAGTGTAAAGAAGGCAAAAGTGAAATAAGCAAGGCATCATGGCCTATGGTAGATAGTAGGCAAAGGAATCATCATCACCATCATTACCATCATCACCACCATCATCACCACCATCATCACCACCATCATTATCACCATCATCACCACCATCATTATCACCATCATCACCACCATCATCACCACCATCATCTTCACCATCATCACCACCATCATCACCACCATCATCACCACCACCATCATCATCATCATCATCACCACCATCATCACCACCATCATCACCACCATCATCACCACCATCATTATCACCATTATCACCATCATCATCATCACCATCATCACCACCATCATCACCACCATCATTATCACCATCATCATCATCACCATCATCACCACCATCATCACCACCATTATCATCATCATCATCAAAACCAACATTATCACCATCATCACCAACCATCATAACCACCATCATCACCACCATCATAACCACCATCATCACCACCATTATCATCATCATCACCACCATCATCACCACCATCATCACTATCATCATGACCATCTTCACCATCACCATCTTCATCTTACTTTGATCTCTCAATGTTGAACATGATACTGAATAGTTTACATCATTTAATCACCATACGGAAGCTATAAGGCTACACAGATGTTATCCCCATTCTCCAGGTGAGGAAACTGAGCCTTGAAGACATTTCCTGCAATCACAGAGCTAGTCAGTAATACTGGTCATGAGCCCACATTTTTCTGATGTCTACCCTCATCTTTGCAATAGCTTCTTGTTGATCCTCTAAGGTTCCCAGTATACCAAATCCAGGGCAGCAAGCCTGCTTCTAGGCAGCAAAAGACTCCCTGTATAGAGTAGGAGAGGTCAGGCCAAAAGAGGATTCTCAAATGTCACTGGGAAAGCAGAGATGTGTAGCTTAGGATGGCCTGTTATTTATCAGAAGACTCTAGAGAGTCATTTTGAAATACTTCTAAGAGCAGATTTTAGGGTGAAGATATGAAGAAGAGCAGGGGGTGGGGATGACGGAGTCACCATTATAACCACAAAGATGTGGCTGAGAGGTGAGAGCGCACTTGGCTTAGAGCATACAGAAACCCTAAGCTCCCACAAGGGGGAGGCTCCATGGTAGTAGATTCCATCTAGCCCTTCCGGTGGCCTGCCTCCAAATAGGAGGCCTTCCCTATCAGATGGGTTCAGAAACTGGGCCATGCCTGCAAGAGAAGGTGGAGGGAGTTTGTAGCTTCAAAGGCTAGAGAAGATAAGGGCATCCAGTCAGATTCTGTCAGTCTCCTCTGCAGGGTACAAGGTCTGTATGGACATAACAGCCTGACAGGATAGCAGCTGTGTTTAAATAAATTATTATAAATAAATTTCATATGAACTGCATGAAATGGCCTTGTTAAGAGCAGAGAACTGGGGGCTGGTGAGATGGCCTAGTGGTTAAGAGCACCCGACTGCTCTTGCAGAGAACCCGAGTTTGATCCCCAGCACCCACATGGCAGCTGAGAACCATTTTTAACTCCAGTTCCAGGGGAATCTGACACCATCTTCTGACCTCCGAGGCATTTCATGACACAGGTGCACAAACCTACATGCAGACAATACATTAAAACACATACAAAAATCAATAAAATAAAAAAAATTTAAAAAGAGCAGAGAACTGGAGTAAGTCTGGAGAAGGTTTATGTCTGTGGGCTAGAGGAGAGAAGGGCAAGGCAAGTGGCCTGTGTGCTCCAAGAGTCATAAGTAAATGTTCTATGTTCTGGGACAAAGGGTATGGATGGATGGATCTCAAGTGAATGAAGGGTTAGAGGGTAGAGGGAAGAGGAAACTGTATTGGTAACTTTTGTCATGGCTGTGAACAAATACTTAGAAGAACAACTTAATGAAGGAAAGATTTGTTTTGCTCATGGTATCAGAGGTTTCCAAACCATTGTGGCAGGGAGGGTGTGTTGGAACAGACATCATCATGGCAGACAGGAAGTGGATACAGCAAGATTATAGCTCCAAGCACATACACCCAGTGACCTATTTCCAACAAGGCCCACCTCTGAAGTTCTACCATCTCCCTGCAGTCTATTCAAAATTTGAATGCATCAAGGAATTAAACCATTTATAAAGTCTCCAGAAGCAGCCTCTTAGACACATGAAGAAATGTTCTTCGTTAATGTCCTAGACATCTCTCAATCCAATCAAGTTGACAGTCAATATGTATCATACTGACCCTACCCTCCATAATTGGCATGCAGTATTCCAAAGTATACAAAGCACCTTTACCTTCTGGTGACCAGGGCAATTACCATAATATTCATCCCAATGATACTGATGAAGTTTAAAGAACAAGGATTTAAGTGTCTTCTAAGTCTACCTCTTTGTTTTATGATCTCAAGCGTCCAGCCTTTCTCTCTAATTATGACTTGGGTTACCTCTACCTCATATTCTTTGAACATTCCACATTTATCCTGTCTAGTTTTAAAAAGAGGCAGAACTTGGGAAAATTACACTAGAAGTAGGGTGTGAAACTGTTATCAGAGAAGTTATTTTTTCATATTTTTCCCCTTTAGTTTTATATTACTCTAAGATATGAATATGTACCTTCCACCCATATACAGTAATTACAGGGTCTGAAAATAAATGGTAGGTCAATTCTAGAGCCTGTTAAGAGATTGACAGAGTTGCTTTCAGATAAAAAGAAATATAACAATAATGTTGTTCAGCTTCCCTTTCAACTGGGGATTTGGTGTTAGTATCCACAAATGAGAGTAGCCATTTTTGGAATTCACATTTTCCCCTTTAATTATATATTACTCTAACATATGCATACATACCCTCTCCCAATATACCCCAGTTACAAAGTCTGAAAATAAGTGGTAGTTTCATTCTAGATCCCGTTAATATATTTACATTATAATGGTACAGTTGCTTTCAGGTAAAAGAAATACACACACACACACATACACACGCATATATATATATATATATATATATATATAATAGATCACAGTTTTGCCCTGTACGAGGTATTTACTAGAGTATTTACTAAGGTATTTGTTGCTAGCATTCACAGATAGAGGGATGCCATTTGTCAATTTGTTTTTCTGGGACTTGTGTACTTTCACTTAGCATATGGTCTTATATCCATCCATTTACTGCAATTTCATTATTGTCATCTTTCTTTGACTGCTGCATAGAACTCCATTGTGAGATGTACCGCATTTCTCTATCCACTCATTGGTTGAGGGGCATTTGGGGTTGTACCAGCTCTTTGCTATTGTGAAGAGAGCAGGCAACAAACAGAGATGTGCTTGTATCTTTTGTAGTGAAATGATGTCTTTATGGACTGGAAATACTAAAGAGAAAATTATTTTTTAAACAGATTTTGGAAACTCTTCCTCTTCAATGCATCTATGAGTCAAATGTGACATATCTCAGGCCCTAAAGGGCAAGGGGAGAGCAGGACTCCTCTTACATCAAGGAAACAGATAAGCTCCTGAGGAGATCTTTGAGAGACCCCAGAATATTTTCTAAATACACAAGGACAAGAAATAGTAGATCTTAATCTTGCCAATGCATATTTTCTCTCCAAGATAACCTCAAGAACATTTGGCATCATGTGAGAGGAACAAAGGAAGATGTTAGCATGCTTCTGTCCTCATTATCTTTGTGGTCATACTGGATTGAGGCACTAGATCTAACCAAAGAAATGGGAGAGACACAGCAAGCCTGGGTGATATCCTGCATAGTGCTTGGAGGGAGCACAACGAAGGCACTGGACAAAGTGTGGAACAGAACTTTACAAATGGCTGCTCTACTGAGAACTGGTGACAGCAATGGCCTGGGAGTCCAGGGTTAAAGTAGGGAAGCTGGGGGTCAGCCTAAGCCCTTAGGACACAGGTATTAAAATAAGGTTAGATCAGTCATATTGGTAGAATAAAATTAAAAAAAACCAGCATGTGGAGTTTCCAAGAACAAGTCTAGGCTGGCTCATTAGCCATGTAAGAAAATGAGTTATCCAAGGGAGAGTTGGCTTGGTGCTACCACTCAAGCTTGTTAAGTCAAGAGAAACTGGTTGGGTTCTTTTTTTTTTTTCTTTCTTTTCTATGGACTGGAAGTGTGGCTTTTAAATTAATTGCAAACAGTGTGTTCTTGCAGGGAATTAGTGGATCTTCTTGCAGTCTGGTCTTTGTTTCCCTTTAGATACCCATATCCAAGCTTCAGAGGGCTCTTGTAGATATGTCACTGACATTCTAGTCAGATCTAGACATTCCAGCACAAACTCTCCACTACTTGACTGTTCAAGCATCCCCCAAAGGGGACCTTTCAACAATGACCTTCATCTCAAGGCCTTCCCAGAATCTATTTTCCTTCTTCCCAACTTTCTTCCCTTTAAAATTCCTTTCACTTCTTCCCTTTTGTCTCCTCAGTAAGAAGTTCTCATTCAACAATCTACTGGTAACAGAGATAACTGAAATATATGTTTTGTCCTGGGTTCACATGTCAACCCAGATCACAAGGCTTTGCATTCTAGGGAAGAAGAAACAAGAAAAAAAAAAAAAAAAAAAAATCATAAAAACAAAATAGAATCAAAAGTAGCAGTGTGGAAGGACTTTAGGTCAGGTTTCTAATGAAGAGACATCTCTTTAGGAAGAAGCAAACTCCTCTGTGACTTAAGTGCAGACAGGAGTATTTTTCTGAGTATATTTCTGAGCCTTAAGGTAGAAAAATGCTTCAGAAATAGAAATGGAGCCAAGAAAAGACCTGAAGTTGATTGCATTCAGAGCATTTGCATCTCAGACCACTGAAACACACAGACAGTGGATGGATAGACTTGCCCCAGGAAGAAAATCAATGTCTGGGCAAAACTGGAGAGGTATAATCATGGAACAATGGAAAAACGGCTTAAGACTCAGTGGCATTACTATATAACAGTTTTGTTCTCCATAGGGAAATAAATGGTATTAACACCCTGATTATTGCCTATTGGTTTTAAGTTAACTGTTCTAATCTCTCTGTTCCCCTTGCAGTATACAGGTTACATGGCCAACATAGAGAAGAAAACAAAACCACCTGCCCATTTCCAATTAAAATTTCCTTGTGTTCCTTTGTTGCCACTAGACCTGTCTGACCATTCCTTAAGAGAAGAGCCACAAGCATAAGCTATATATTTGAAATAAACAAAAGAGTGATTGGAATCAGTATGGTCCCAGAATTTCTGTCCTAGAAAATTAAAGAAAGGGCTCAAAATAGGCTGTTCATGTTGCTGATGTCATTGGCCATCTGGTCATGCTCAGCTGGTCGGGCTCAGCCAGGGGCCATGGGTTACATTACTGATAGTTACTCTAAGCAAGTAATGGTATCTAGCTTGGTTATGCAAAGAGCCAACTGTCAACTTGAAGCCAAGTAGGAAACTGTGACAGTGTGAGTGATGGAGAAAAGGCAGAATCAAGCCCTTTCACCAGTCTTTGTGTTATAATGAATCAATAAAAATCATTTCCATTGTACAGCAATCCCAAAGGATCCAACTATGATTTGTCATAGGTGTGACAATGGTCCCCAACTTTGAAAGATTCTAGGGTAAGTCAACAGACAGGCTGAGTGATCATTTTACCAATGATGCGCCTGAAGTAAGAGGAATTAAAAAAATAAATTATCCCTTTGTCCTCAGACATCTCAACAGGCATAAAGAAATTTACAAATGGAATGTAATTAAAATTGCATCTCCTCTGACCCTGTTCAAGGAAGTTCTCTCCAAGGCATGCTAGGTGCCATGAGCTGCCACTGGAAACAGAATAAACTCAAGGGTATCAAGCAGTTGTGGGAACCCCCCCAAACATCAATTTTAGTCACAGCTGGCTGCACCGTACCAACCTGTAAACACCTCTCCACTTTCAATTAACATTGCTCTGTCTCCTGTCTCGCTGAATATTATATTTAACTAATTTAAGAGGATCGGTAAAGAGAGTTTTCACACTTCACAGGAAAAACATAATGAAATAATTATATCTCCACCTACAAAGGCATGAGACATTACATAAGCAGGCTTCACAGCTTTCCAAGTAAAATCTCTTCCCCATGCCTTCTGTCTAAGACATAGTGCCTGAACTTCCACCTGGATTTACTTCATTTTCACATTCATTTATTATCAGTATCTTCACATCTGTAAGAAGCTTGTGCTTGTATCATGGTCTTTGAATTATACTCTTCATTTTGGTCACAATGTTTATTGGCTGAGTCACAAATCAGATGGGGTTAGGGTGTTACATGGTGGGGAAGAATGGAATCTATAACTAGGGTTGGGAAAGATATTCAAGGACTATTATCTATCTAGGGGGCCTGTGAAACAAAGTATAAGGTTAACATCACAGGTAGTGTACTAGTCAGTTATTGGCAGGGTAATGCTCCATAACAAACCATCTTAAAAATCATATCTTACAATCACATCAATTATTCTCATACTTCTGAGTTATGCAGACAAGTGGTACTGAGATGACTGGGTCAAGCTGCAGGACGACTACACTTGTTTCTAGGCTATCAGTGAGATTCAGGTCTGTCTTATGTTCTCAGACTAAAGGAAGGCAGTAATTATCCAAGTGCCAGTTCTTATTAATTGTATCACAGAAGTTCTAGAGTCAGGACAAACCACACAAAGACACTTAAATCTGACAACACTCTTTTGGCAAAAGAAACAAATGACAGGGCCAAGTGTAAAATCCAAGGGAAAGAAGAGTAAGTGTACAACATCTTCAGTGGGAGACACAGGGACANGCCCTCAACAGATGAGTGGATAGGAAGAAAAGTTCCGGGATACAATTCTACACAATGGAGTCTGATGCAGCAGCAAAGAAAAGAATGACATCACTGAACTTATGCAGGTAAAGAGTGGACTCTAGGAAGACATTATGCTAATGTAGAAGTAACACACGTCCCAGAAAAACAAATGACAATGGCATCCCTTATCTGAATGCTGCTAGCACTAATTACCTAGTAAATTACTTATAAATACCTAGTAAGGCAAACTGATATATATATAATATATATTAATATAATAATATATTTACTAGGTATTTACTAGGTATTTGGTTCTAGCATTCACAGATGAGGGATGCCATTTGTCATTTGTTTTTCTGGGACTGTGTTACTTCACTTAGCATAATGTCTTCTAGATCCATCCATTTACCTGCAAAGTTCATGATGTCATCTTTCTTTGCTGCTGCATAGAACTCCATTGTGTAGATGTACCGCATTTTCTCTATCCACTCATTGGTTGAGGGGCATTTGGGTTGGATCCAGCTCTTTGCTATTGTGAAGAGAGCTGCAACAAACAGAGATGTGCTTGTATCTTTGTAGTAGAATGAGTCTTATGGACTGGAAATACTAAAGAGAAATTATTTTTTTAAACAGATTTTGGAAACTCTTCCTCTTCAATGCATCTATGAGTCAAATGTGACATATCTCAGGCCCTAAAGGGCAAGGGGAGAGCAGGACTCCTCTTACATCAAGGAAACAGATAAGCTCCTGAGGAGATCTTTGAGAGACCCCAGAATATTTTCTAAATACACAAGGACAAGAAATAGTAGATCTTAATCTTGCCAATGCATATTTTCTCTCCAAGATAACCTCAAGAACATTTGGCATCATGTGAGAGGAACAAAGGAAGATGTTAGCATGCTTCTGTCCTCATTATCTTTGTGGTCATACTGGATTGAGGCACTAGATCTAACCAAAGAAATGGGAGAGACACAGCAAGCCTGGGTGATATCCTGCATAGTGCTTGGAGGGAGCACAACGAAGGCACTGGACAAAGTGTGGAACAGAACTTTACAAATGGCTGCTCTACTGAGAACTGGTACAGCAATGGCCTGGGAGTCCAGGGTTAAAGTAGGGAAGCTGGGGGTCAGCCTAAGCCCTTAGGACACAGGTATTAAAATAAAGGTTAGATCAGTCATATTGGTAGAATAAAATATTAAAAAAAACCAGCATGTGGAGTTTCCAAGAACAATCTAGCTGGCTCATTAGCATGTAAGAAATGAGTTATCCAAGGGAGAGTTGGCTTGGTGCTACCACTCAAGCTTGTTAAGTCAAGAGAAACTGGTTGGGTTCTTTTTTTTTTTTCTTTCTTTCTTTCTATGGACTGGAAGTGTGGCTTTTAAATTAATTGCAAACAGTGTGTTCTTGCAGGGAATTAGTGGATCTTCTTGCAGTCTGGTCTTTGTTTCCCTTTAGATACCCATATCCAAGCTTCAGAGGGCTCTTGTAGATATGTCACTGACATTCTAGTCAGATCTAGACATTCCAGCACAAACTCTCCACTACTTGACTGTTCAAGCATCCCCCAAAGGGGACCTTTCAACAATGACCTTCATCTCAAGGCCTTCCCAGAATCTATTTTCCTTCTTCCCAACTTTCTTCCCTTTAAAATTCCTTTCACTTCTTCCCTTTTGTCTCCTCAGTAAGAAGTTCTCATTCAACAATCTACTGGTAACAGAGATAACTGAAATATATGTTTTGTCCTGGGTTCACATGTCAACCCAGATCACAAGGCTTTGCATTCTAGGGAAGAAGAAACAAGAAAAAAAGTGAGTAAATAAGATTGCTAGCAGGTCTCTATAAAAACAAAATAGAATCAAAAGTAGCAGTGTGGAAGGACTTTAGGTCAGGTTTCTAATGAAGAGACATCTCTTTAGGAAGAAGCAAACTCCTCTGTGACTTAAGTGCAGACAGGAGTATTTTTCTGAGTATATTTCTGAGCCTTAAGGTAGAAAAATGCTTCAGAAATAGAAATGGAGCCAAGAAAAGACCTGAAGTTGATTGCATTCAGAGCTATTTGCACCTCAGACCACTGAAAACACAACAGTGGATGGATAGACTTGCCCCAGGAAGAAAATCAATGTCTGGGCAAAACTGGAGAGGTATAATCATGGAACAATGGAAAAACGGCTTAAGACTCAGTGGCATTACTATATAACAGTTTTGTTCTCCATAGGGAAATAAATGGTATTAACACCCTGATTATTGCCTATTGGTTTTAAGTTAACTGTTCTAATCTCTCTGTTCCCCTTGCAGTATACAGGTTACATGGCCAACATAGAGAAGAAAACAAAACCACCTGCCCATTTCCAATTAAAATTTCCTTGTGTTCCTTTGTTGCCACTAGACCTGTCTGACCATTCCTTAAGAGAAGAGCCACAAGCATAAGCTATATATTTGAAATAAACAAAAATGTGATTGGAATCAGTATGGTCCCAGAATTTCTGTCCTAGAAAATTAAAGAAAGGGCTCAAAATAGGTCTGTTCATGTTGCTGATGTCATTGGCCATCTGGTCATGCTCAGCTGGTCGGGCTCAGCCAGGGGCCATGGGTTACATTACTGATAGTTACTCTAAGCAAGTAATGGTATCTAGCTTGGTTATGCAAAGAGCCAACTGTCAACCTGAAGCCAAGTAGGAAACTGTGACAGTGTGAGTGATGGAGAAAAGGCAGAATCAAGCCCTTTCACCAGTCTTTGTGTTATAATGAATCAATAAAAATCATTTCCATTGTACAGCAATCCCAAAGGATCCAACTATGATTTGTCATAGGTGTGACAATGGTCCCCAACTTTGAAAGATTCTAGGGTAAGTCAACAGACAGGCTGAGTGATCATTTTACCAATGATGCGCCTGAAGTAAGAGGAATTAAAAAAATAAATTATCCCTTTGTCCTCAGACATCTCAACAGGCATAAAGAAATTTACAAATGGAATGTAATTAAAATTGCATCTCCTCTGACCCTGTTCAAGGAAGTTCTCTCCAAGGCATGCTAGGTGCCATGAGCTGCCACTGGAAACAGAATAAACTCAAGGGTATCAAGCAGTTGTGGGAACCCCCCCCAAACATCAATTTTAGTCACAGCTGGCTGCACCGTACCAACCTGTAAACACCTCTCCACTTTCAATTAACATTGCTCTGTCTCCTGTCTCGCTGAATATTATATTTAACTAATTTAAGAGGATCGGTAAAGAGAGTTTTCACACTTCACAGGAAAACATAATGAAATAATTATATCTCCACCTACAAAGGCATGAGAACATTACATAAGCAGGCTTCACAGCTTTCCAAGTAAAATCTCTTCCCCATGCCTTCTGTCTAAGACATAGTGCCTGAACTTCCACCTGGATTTACTTCATTTTCACATTCATTTATTATCAGTATCTTCACATCTGTAAGAAGCTTGTGCTTGTATCATGGTCTTTGAATTATACTCTTCATTTTGGTCACAATGTTTATTGGCTGAGTCACAAATCAGATGGGGTTAGGGTGTTACATGGTGGGGAAGAATGGAATCTATAACTAGGGTTGGGAAAGATATTCAAGGACTATTATCTATCTAGGGGGCCTGTGAAACAAAGTATAAGGTTAACATCACAGGTAGTGTACTAGTCAGTTATTGGCAGGGTAATGCTCCATAACAAACCATCTTAAAAATCAATATCTTACAATCACATCAATTATTCTCATACTTCTGAGTTATGCAGACAAGTGGTACTGAGATGACTGGGTCAAGCTGCAGGACGACTACACTTGTTTCTAGGCTATCAGTGAGATTCAGGTCTGTCTTATGTTCTCAGACTAAAGGAAGGCAGTAATTATCCAAGTGCCAGTTCTTATTAATTGTATCACAGAAGTTCTAGAGTCAGGACAAACCACACAAAGACACTTAAATCTGACAACACTCTTTTGGCAAAAGAAACAAATGACAGGGCCAAGTGTAAAATCCAAGGGAAAGAAGAGTAAGTGTACAACATCTTCAGTGGGAGACACAGGGACACTCAGAGTATTGAGGGGACAATTCAGTGAGTGGACTGAGATTAAAGATAAGGAGAGAGAGAGAGAGAGAGAGAGAGAGAGAGAGAGAGAGAGAGAGAGAGATCAAGCAACCGCTAAGGAGAAAGACCACAGACCATATACCTCTGGAACAGACTGCCATGGTCCAGCTGTCCAGGTGGGTTTTGGTATTTCTTAGAATTTGGAGAGTTAGGGAAACAAAGGAGGCCTGATTGCAAGGCACAACATCATAAGCAGACTGTCAAGTCGACAGTAGTATCAGTGACTCACACTCCATGATGTTAGACAGTTTTATCACTATGACAAAAGACCTCAGCAAAACAAGTCAAGAAAAGAAGAATTTACTTTGGCTAATAGTTTCACAGAATTTAGGACACTATAACCATGATGGGGATATGATGCAACAGAGCACCATGGTCTCAGGACACTCAGTCCATCATGAAAGACCATGATGGGGACATGGTGCAGCAGAGCATCATGGTCTCAGGACACTCAGCCCATCATGAATGACCATGATGGGGACATGGTGCAGCAGAGCATCATGGTCTCAGTACCTACAGTCCATCATGAATGACCATGATGGGGACATGGTGAAGCAGAGCATCATGGTCTCAGTACCTACAGTCCATCATGAATGACCATGATGGGGACATGGTGCAGCAGAGCATCATGGTCTCAGTACCTACAGTCCATCATGAATGACCATGATGGGGACATGGTGCAGCAGAGCATCATGGTCTCAGTACCTATAGTCCATCATGAATGACCATGATGGAGACATGGTGCAGCAGAGCATCATGGTCTCAGTACCTACAGTCCATCATGAATGACCATGATGGGGACATGGTGCAGCAGAGCATCATGGTCTCAGTACCTACAGTCCATCATGAATGAGCATGATGGGGACATGGTGCAGCAGAGCATCATGGTCTCAGTACCTATAGTCCATCATGAGTGACCATGATGGGGACATGGTGCAGCAGAGCA
This sequence comes from Rhizomys pruinosus, assembly GCA_009823505.1. Taxonomy (NCBI): domain Eukaryota; kingdom Metazoa; phylum Chordata; class Mammalia; order Rodentia; family Spalacidae; genus Rhizomys; species Rhizomys pruinosus. Next base: position 202,102 of record VZQC01003136.1, read on the forward strand.
TCATGGTCTCAGTACCTACAGTCCATCATGAGTGACCATGATGGGGACATGGTGCAGCAGAGCATCATGGTCTTAGGACATTTAGTCCATCATGAATGACCATGATGGGGACATGGTGCAGCAGAGCAACATGGTCTCAGGACATTCAGTCCATCATGAATGACCATGATGATGCCGCAGAGCATCATGACCCACCTGCCATTGCTGAGGCTGTGCACACATGATGATTCTGCCCAGTAGAGGAGTGACTCATGTCTCCTCTATACAACACAGTACACTAAAGATAATGTGGCTAGAAGGAATCATTCTACCCTAACCAAAAAATAAATAAATAAATAAAAGTCAGTGCTTAAGATCAGAGTCATTGAACAATCAAATAAAGCCAAGAATTTTTTCCTAACACTGAAGGAAATCTTGACATAATTACAGTTAAAATACAAAGATAAGACTACTATATTAAAGCACTTATACCAGGCATTAAGTGGTTTCCCAGTTTGTGTGGCTGTTGCTGTGATGAAACACTGGAGAAGGAAAGGATTTATTTGGCTTACAGGTTACAGTTTATCAGTGAGAAAAGCCAGGGCAGGAATTCAAAGAACTGAAGCAAAGACCGTGGAGGAGTTTTCCTTACTGGTCTGTCCCCCTGACTTTCTCAGCTATGTTTCACACAGCCTGGGTCCACCCGCCCAGAGATGGCACTGCCCACAGTGGGCTGGGGCCTCCTATATTAATTAGCAATCCAGACTCTAATCCACAGACACACCCATGGGCCAATCTGATAGAGAAAATTCTTAGCTGATGTTCTCTCTTCCCAAGTTACTCATTTGGGTCAGATTGACAAACACTAACCAGCACATGTCAATAGATAAAACCAAGATGAACCAACATCAAGGTAACTGATGTAGCTGTATCATAAAACCTGATAATTCCACAAGGACTAACAACTGTATATTCTTTTAGAAATAAAATTCTGTTAGAAAAAAAATCCCTAAAATCAGAAAGACCTGAATCTATAGAATGAAAGGCATTTCCCATTACAGGGAGAACTGTTCAAAGCAAGCAACTATAGCTTCTATTTTATACCTTTTATATTTATTATTTTTATTTTATGTGTATAAGAGTATTGGCTGCATATGTGTAAGTGCACCAATGCTCTGCAATGCCTGTGGAGGTCAGAAGAAGGTATCAGATTCCCCCCCAGATCTGCAGTTACAGATGGTTGTTAGCTACCATGTGGGTGCTGAGACTCAAACCCAGATCCTCTGTAAGAACAGCCAGTGGTCTTAACCATTGAGCCATCAAGAAAACAAATGATACCAAGTGCTGGAGAGGTTGTGGGGAAAGGGGAACACTCATCCACTGCTGGTGGGAATGTAAACTCGTACAGCCACTATAGAAAGCAGTGTGGAGAACCCTTGGAAGACTTGGAATGAACTTGCCACCCGACCCAGCCATACCACTCCTAGGCATGTACCCTCAAGACTTACACCACCACAGAGATACATACACAGCCATGTTTATTACAGCTCTCTTCACAATAGCAAGGAGCTGGAACCAACCAAAATGCCCCTCAACTGACGAGTGGATAGAGAAAATGTGGTACATCTACACAATGGAGTTCTACGCAGCAGTAAAGAAAGACGACATCACGAGCTTTGCAGGAAAATGGCTGAAGCTAGAGGACATCATGCTGAGTGAAGTAACACAGTCCCAGAAAAACAAACGACGAATGGTATCCCTTATCTGTGGATGCTAGTGCCAATTACCCAGTTGTAAGTATTTCTTGTGTAGGGCCCCCTGAACTTTTGTACAAAGCAGTTGGGCGTAATGCATTTTGGAAACAACAACAACAACACCACCACCAACAACAACAGAAAAGACTGCATCAAAGAACTGACTGAAACAGTGAACTTCTGCTCAAAACAGTCAACTTCCCCATGGAAAATATTGAGAAAGACTAAGACATGAAAAGCATGTTTGGCAGAATGCATGAGCTCTGGCGGGGTGGGGGAATGGGCGGGAACACGGGTCTAGATTTGTTAAAAATAAATAAATAAATAAATTTATGTGGGAATAAAAACCATTGAGCCATCTCTCCAGCCTCTATCTTTGTATCTTACAGAGTTTATAAACATATAGAAAAAATTTCACCCTATAAGTATCAAAACAAAACCAAGTCATTACCAGGGGAAACACTGGGGTGGCATGAGGCTTTATGGTTACAATAATGAATGGCAAGAAGGAAAGGAAGCAACATCCACAGGACCTGAGGAGAAAAATCTATAATTATGTAATTCTAGAACATTCTGTGATGCCAGTTGTTCATAAGAAGAGGAAAGATTAAACAAATCAGATACAATGTTACTCCTAAATTTTTATGAAGTAAAGATATAATAACGAAACTCCCTGACCAGCTGTAGACCTACATGTCTGTAGTCCCAGTACTTGGAAGGGACAGATAGAAGCACTGAGAGTTCAAGACCAGCCTAGAGGACAAACAGAGACCTTGTCTTAAAAAAACATAAAAATAACAAAACATCCTTCCAGTTAAGGCAAAAAAAAAGAGCTGAAGAATGGGGACCTTGGGTCAAAAGCCTTGGATCCCACTCAATTATAGATGAAAGGTTCAGTTCCCAGGACCTTAGCATTGTAGAACAAGGCATAAGTCCAGTGACAGAGAAATGTAAGGATATAACGAAGGAGGGGGGAAAGGGCTGGCAGACACGTATGTATAAGAGTGTCAGGAGAAGTTTATGATCTCCAAGATTAAAGTGTGAAGTTAAAGAAAAAAATGAATGTTCCTCTTCTTTATTTTATTGGGCTCTTATAAGGAATAAGGCATTTTATGGTGAATAATTACTGTTAACAAATCTTTCCATTTTCTTTCAATTGCTTTTAAATTAGGAAAGTTCTACTTGATAAATTTTATTAAAATGGCAAATTTATAATCTTGTTTGTTGACTGCATTTTTGGTCTGTCTTCCTGCAGGGTTCATGTTAGTTTCTTTTCTCATTGCTCTAGCAAAATGCCCAGCAACTTTAGAGCAGCTTTGGGTTTGACATGGAACTGTGAGCTCTCTAGTGGCAAGGATACTGTGGCCTTTCCCTACACTTCATCTCTGCCCTGTACAGTCTTCACTAGTATTTTTATGAGGTCCTGTAGTTCTGGGGTGAGGCGTCTAGACTGGCTCTGTGTGAACGGCAGGAGGAGAGAGCGCAGACATCTGGCAGGTCTGTCACTGGCTCTGATAAGCCCTCTAAAGAAGGGACTAGACTAGGGATCAAAGTTTAGAGTTGTTAAGTCGTAAGTTTCTATTTTTAAGATTTCAATATAGGATTGTGCGATGTTAATGAAATATTACAATTCGGAAGGACATAGAGAGGGTCTGGTCTAAAGAGAAGAGTGAACTCTGAGAAATTCAAGTTCCAGAATGGAGTTGGTGTCTGAGCCTCAGTTTGATGCAGTATGGAGATTTCAAGTTCTAAAGAAAAGGAGACCTTTGAAAGCAGACTCCAGGTCCACACTTGAAATGTATGTTCTCTTCCCCTTGTTACTTTTGAACATGCATCATTCAGTTAAAAAGCATTTCGCTAGGCCAAGACATGGTAGGTGGTACATACCCTTCCTCTCAGTATTCAGGAGGCTGAAACAGGAGGATTGCTACAAGTTCAAGACTAGGTTATAATACATAATGAGTTCATCTGGGATACACAGCAAATCTCTATTTCATAAAAACAACCAACCAAGCTGGGTGTGGTGACGCACGCCTTTAACCCCAGCACTCAGGAGACAGAGGCAGGCATATCTCTGTGAGTTCAAGGCCAGCCTGATCTACATAGTGAGTTCCAGGAAAGCAGGGAGACCCTGTCTCAAAAAGACCAAAAATAAATAAGTAAATAAATAAATAAATAAATAAATAAATAAATAAACCATACAGACGAACAAAATCATCATCACATCAGAGGCATGGCTCTTTTACTCTTATTCCTGTTATGCAAGTGAAAGCCACGGGCTGTGGGCATGGACACGGCAGAGCCAGGCTTCAGGGGAGTGTCTGAATGGAGCCTGAACTCCTCATTCTATGCTTCATCATTCTTCTGTGTATGTATCCAGCACCTTTTCTTAGTATGCCCTCCCGAGGGGCTTGGAACACAAAAATGAAACCAACATCCTTAACTCAGGAAGATCCCAGATTAGTGTAGAAGCCAGACGCATTAAAGAGTCACCATGTAATATGTTGTGTCTGATGACAAAAGCAGGTGCTAACCCAGTAGAACTGAGGAAGAAGGGGTTAGCTTTGACTGGAAGGTAAAGGAAAGATTCACAAAGAAGGTGACTTGGAGCTGGGTCTGGCAGGGTGAGTAGGAGGTCACCATTTTGCAGGGAGGAAACCACAACCCAGGGGTACTCAGGAATTGGATTAGCAACTGACTGCAGCTGAAAGCCAGGCCTGTGTGTCCACGTGGAGAGGTGGTGAGCCAGGCCACAGAAGCTCAGATGTTAAGCCTGTGCAGACTATAAGATGTTTCAGTCAAGAGATTGCCTTTCACCCCCCACACAAACTTGCAAACAAGTGCCCCTNCAGTTAACTGAAATAGTTTTAAATATTAAGGAGCCCAAAACAAACATGTCTGTGGGCCAAGCTTGGGCCTCCGACAAAAGCAGGTGCTAACCCAGTAGAACTGAGGAAGAAGGGGTTAGCTTTGACTGGAAGGTAAAGGAAAGATTCACAAAGAAGGTGACTTGGAGCTGGGTCTGGCAGGGTGAGTAGGAGGTCACCATTTTGCAGGGAGGAAACCACAACCCAGGGGTACTCAGGAAGTGGATTAGCAACTGACTGCAGCTGAAAGCCAGGCCTGTGTGTCCACGTGGAGAGGTGGTGAGCCAGGCCACAGAAGCTCAGATGTTAAGCCTGTGCAGACTATAAGATGTTTCAGTCAAGAGATTGCCTTTCACCCCCCACACAAACTTGCAAACAAGTGCCCCTGGAGGCCCAAGCTTGGCCCACAGACATGTTTTGTTTGGCTCATTAATATTTAAAATTATTTCAGTTAACTGCCAATATTTTAAAGTAAGATTTTACACAACTGGCTTTCAGTGCTCAGTTAACAGTATCTGGCAGAAATCAATCCACATTTCTGCATTTTTCCTGGGTGGTGCTGCGGGGAGCCATCTGTGCAGACCCACTTTCTGTTCTTTTGTTTGCCCCCCACCCCCTGCCACCATCCTGCTCCCTCCTGGACTCTTCATTCCATATCTGCTCTTCCACTCAATGCCCGGGGCCACCTTGGAGTTTTTACACAGGTGAGCCAGGTGAGCAATGCAGGGGTCAAGGTTATGCCGAAGACACAGGAGAAGGAAAAGGCAAGAAACCAAGAAACCACTGAGAAACTGCAGATTTGGGAAGGGAGTGGAAAAGGCCTGCTCTGGGGAATGCAGGTTTTAATTATAACTGAAGTTTCTCCTTCCCACCCAACTGAGCAGCACACACAGCATCACCTACCTCCTATGCCCTGTTCTCTTGCATTGTATAAATTACCATCTGACATGCTGGATGCTTTAATTATTCCTTTGTTTATTAGGTGTCTCATCCAACTAGGAAATAACTGGCTTGTGACCAGGATTTGTGTTTGTTTCATATACTGCTGTATTCTTGGGTCATAAAATGCTTTTAACAAAGAGGTGTTTGATTCAGAGTTTTTAATGGTGTTTTCAATGACTTGCCCATTTAAGCATCTATGATCATTGAGGACAAATGAAGTACCAGAAAGAGCTTTTGAAGCCTTCCAGCACAACCCAAGACACCGCACAATTGTTAGGATGCCATCCCGATTAGTTCCTTTTCACCCTGACCACATTGTATAGTCAGAGTAGAGATGTTTACTCCGGGAAGCCATGTCCCAAGGACTGGGTATGGCAAGAACTTGTTTAACATGCCACATTGGAGCATACAGGACATCTGTGTTGGGCCACCCAGAGCTTCAGCCTCCTGGGACCTGTGCATCCTCTGCAAGGAAGGCTCAGAAAAGCTGTCCTTTATCTCCCCTTTAATTTCCTTGTGGTTTTCTGAGTAAGTGCCAGGGCTGTCAGAGCTTCCCTTTGATGCTTAATTGCTTAATTATCAGTTTACTTGGCCAACTTTAACAAAGAGAATGACTTTACAGAAAGAAGCTAGAGCTGGAGTTGCCCTTGGAGTAAGGATCTCCTTACAGTGGGTGCTTCTCTCACAGCCCGGGTTCAGGGTCTGACTCTTCTCAGTAATAGCTGGCCTCCTGAACTCCAGATCAAGCTCAGCTCAGGAGAGGTAAGAGCAGGATTATCTGAGCCGCATGGCCACCAGCAATACCTTTCTTTTCCCTTCATAAAGTGTATACTTCATAAGGATATAAATTCCACAAACTACAATCATTTGTATTCATTCTTCTAGTACTCATTCTCTCATTCATTCATGAATCTGGTCTTTCTTTTATTTTTTCAATTTCATTTTTAAGTTGACACACAATATTTAGAGAAGCTTATAAGGTAATATGATCACTGCATAATGTGTCTGCATGCACACACATGCAGTGATCAAATCAGGGCAATGATAGCATATCCATCACTTCAAACTTTTACCATTTCTTTGTGGTAAAATATTCAAAATCCTGTCTTCTGGCCATTTCGAAATACAGGAGCCATTATTGTCAGTCTGGTGTGCGCCAGACCCAGGAGCTCTCCCTCCTTTCTGTAACTTTGTTTCTATTGGCCACCTCCACCTGTCCCTCTGTCACTCTGCCCTCCGCAGACTGTAGCGATGGTTTCTCTATTCCCTGCTTCTATGAGATCAATTTACGTACATGAGTGAGAGCATACTTATGTTCACTGAACAGCATGTCCTCCAAGTTCAATCAAGTCCTCTGAACCAGTGGTGGATGATGTTTTCTCTATGGTTAGATAATGCTTCATTGTATGGACCATGTTTCCTTTATCCATTTGTTTGCTGGACAATGTACTTGCTACTATACATAATGCCTCATTATATATGGGACTTATGGGACTGCAGGTGTCTCTTGGACATATTGCTTTCATTTCCTTTGAGTAGTGAGATTGAAAGACCATATTGCAATTCTATTTTTAGTGTCTTGAAGTGCCTCCACACAGTTTTGCATAGATCCTAACTCACGTGCCCACCAGCAGTGAGGATGGCATCTAGGCTCCCTGTCCTCCTGAGCACTTACTTACCTTTATTATTTTGTAAGCTGTTCCACATGCTGTTGTGATTTAAATCTCATTTTCCTAGTTGTTAGTGAAGTTGAGCATTTCATCCTATTCCTGTTGGCCATTTGTATGTAGTAATTTGAGAATGCTTATTTAAATAAACATTTTGCCTATATTTTAAATTGGATTTCTTTTTACTCTTCTGTTATTTGAATTCCTTGTGTAGTCCTTATTTATTTTCATTTAATGTGTATGAGTGTTTTACCTGCATGTATGTAAATGCACCCATGCCGTGCAGTGCCCTCCGAGGACAGAAGAGGGAGTGGGATCCCCTGGAACTGGAGTTACAGATGGCTATTAGCCACCATGGGGGTGCCAGCAACAAAACCTGGAACCTGGGTCCTCTACAAAAACCGACAGTCCTCTTAACCACTGAGCCATCACTCTAGCCCCAAGTTCTTCATATAGTCTTGATAAGATGGGTAACTTACAACTGCTTCCTTGCACTCTTCCATCTATCTTTTCACTTTCTAGCTTGTTTCTTTGTGGTGCATAATATTTTTAGTTTGATATGTCCCATTGGTCTATTTTTGCCTTGGCTGCCTGTGCCATTGAGGTCTTTTCCACAAACCCTTGCCCAGTTCAAGGTCATGAAAGACTTCCCTGTTCCTTCCTAGTAGTGTCACACACTACTAGGAAGGAACAGGGAAGTCCTTGGCCATCTTTGTAAGTTTTTTAGTTGAGTATTATAAGGGAAGACATAGGAGCCTAACTTCATTCTTCTGCATATGGATTTCCAAATTTCTCAGTGATACTTATTGAAGAGACTGTCCTCTCCCCACGGTATGCTAAGTCAATATTGTTTTTACATACTAGTAGTGAATTATCTGAAAAAGAAATCAAACAGTTCCATTTATAGTCAATGAAATGAAAGGTCTCTGCAATGAAAATTATAAAATATAGATGAAAGAAATCCAAGAAGAAATAGATAATATCCCTTGTCCATGAATTGGAAGAATAAATATTGTAAAACACCCATGCTACTTACCATGATCTACAAATTCAATGCACTTTCCATTAAAAATACAAAGGATATTCTTCATAGAACCAAAGAAAAACCCCTAAAATAATAGAGAATAACAAAAGCCCTGAAATAGCCAAGGTCACCCTGACAATAAAAAACAAACCTGAGGGCCTGGAGAGATGGCTCAGTGGTTAAGAGCACCGACTGCTCTTGCAGAGAACCCAGGGTCAATTCCCAGCACCCACAAGGCAGCTAAGAACTGTCTTTAACTCCAGTTCCCAGGGAATCTGACACCCTCTTCTGACCTCTGCAGCATTGCATGACACGGGCGCACCAACCTACATGCAGACAGTACACTCATACATATAAAAAAAATTAAAAAAAATTAAAAAACAAACCTGAATATATCCCATTACCACACTTCAAAATAGACTACAAAGCTATTAGATGCAAAATCATATAATATTGGCATTAAAAGAAACCACAGAGCAATAGAGTAGATTCTGTGACTCAGAAACACATGCATGCATGCACACATCCCAACTGAAGTTTGATAAAAATGTTTTGTTTATTCATTGACATTGTTAATGTGCCAGAGCCAAATTAGACATACAAGGTCAAAGGAGTAAAAACATATGGATCTAAAAATCAACCAACCAAACAAACAACAGCAAAAACAACATCAAAATGATATGGGTGTCTGGGGAGTGATACACACCCATAATCCTACCACTTAGGAAGAACAAAGATGAGGATTTGGGGGTGGGGGAGGATGTTTAGTTTGAGACCAGTCAGGACTACTAGTGAGACCCTGTCAAAAGAAAAAAAAAGAAAGAAAGAAAGAAAGAAGAGAGAAAGGAGAGAGAAAGGAGAAAGAGAGAGGGAAGGAAGAGAAAGAGAGAGAGAGAAAGGAGAGAGAAAGGAGGGGAGGAGAGAGGAGAGGAGAAAGATGCTGTTTTATTCTGGGCAGTGTGTGGGGATGGAGCTGGCTGTGACATCCTGACGTTCTGTGAGGATCAAGAGTACTTTTAAGAAGAAATCCAGATTTTAGAGGTCCAAACAATATGCCTGGGTCCTCAATATTTCAGATCTCTGACCCACTTTCCTCTTTTCCCTGTTCTCCTCTTTTCTCTCCTCTCCTCTCCTCTCCTCTCCTCTCCTCTCCTCTCCTCTCCTCTTTCCTCCTCCTCTCCCCCTCTCTCTCTCTCTCTCTCTCTCTCTCTCTCTCTCTCTCTCTCTCTCTCCCTATCTCTCCTTCCTCAGCCTGTGTGTACTCTAATCTCACAGCACAGGAACAATCTCCCCTGTGCCCACATCTGCTGTCTCAGCGGCTTCCCACAGAAACAGACTCTGACTGGAGTTCTTGCATCCAGGAAGTGATCCTGGGTCTCTGAAGAGGGAGAGCTTGTGTGCAGAAGAGAGGACAGCCCACAGCACATGTACTGGGAACAGCCTCTCAATGAAATGGAGGCTCAATGACACACAGCATGAAGCAGGCTTCATAATTAATCCAAAGGGATGGTGAGCTTGTTCAATGGGTAGAGTACTTGCTGCACAGGCATGAAGCTGTGAGTTCATTCCCCAGAACCCACACAGCAAGACATAGTGGCAAACATCTGTAATCTCCTAGCTCACTTATAGTTAAATGTTAGGCAGAAAGACAGAAAAACCCCTAAAGAGCTTGCAGAAGAGCTAGCCTGGATCCTGCCTCAAAAAAATGTAGAAAATGTAAACTGACACCTGATGCTGCCCTCTGGCCTCCACATATATGCCACAGAATGCACACACCCAAACACACACACACACACACACACACACACACACACACAGAAGCACATACACAAAAAACACACAAAATTGTTTTCAAAAAAGAAACAAAAAGAATGATTCTAAGGAGGTCTGTGGAAGCTGAGTATCCAACCAGGGTTGGGGGTCCCTCCTCAGCCTTAGTTTCTGAGGCTTCTGGTCTGACCTTATGTGGAAGTGAGACAGACCCCAATGGAGACTCTATGAGGGAGGTTGTCAGGGGGCGGGGGATGTGCCAATCACTGCCTCCTCTTCCTCTTCATCCTCCTCCTCTTCCTCTTCTCCCTCCCCTTCTTCCTTCTCTCCTTCCTCTTCTTATTCCTACTCTCCCTCTTCCTCTTCTTCCTCCTCTCCCTCCTCCTCCTCTTCCTCCTCTCTCCCTTCCTCCTCTTCTTCCTCCTCCCCTTCTTTCTCCTTTCCCTCCTCCTCTTCCTCTTCTCCCTCCTCTTCTTCCATCTCTCCTTCCTCTTATTACTCCTCCTCTCCCTCCTCTTCTTCCTCCTCTCCTTCCTCCTCTTCTCCCTCTTCTTCCTCCTCCTCTCCCTCCTCCTCTTCTCCCTCTTCTTCCTCCTTCTCTCCCTCCTCCTCTTCTCCTTCCTCCTCCTCTCTCTCCTCCTCTTCTCTCTCCTTCCTCCTCCTCTCCCTCCTCTTCTCTCTCTACCTCTCTCCCTCTCTCTCTTTTACTTTTACTTCCCTTTCATCTAATAAGATCAACAAGTTCCCAGAAACACATGAACATTTCAGCCAATAGGCTGACTCCAGTGTCCAGATTGGTGACAGATACCAGTGAAAATGACTCAGCAGCCACTATTTGTTGCCTTAGGTGGTTCACTAATGTAGATTCCAGTACATCATGCCTGGCAGTATGCATAACTGTGTTTTTGTCTCCTTATCCCCTGGGCTCCACTTTGTTACTCACATTGGCCAATGGAAGGTGTATAAGCCAGGCGTGTACAGAGGTATGTGCAGTGGTTAGAACACTTCCTGTCACCACTGCATAAGGTCACCTACTGGATATTGAAAGATCACATGGAGAACCAAGATAGTGGTCTCAGCATAGAGCAGGCACCTCTACAAAACATGTTAATGATTATCCTGGATCTTCCAGCCAAAATACTCTCTTGCCAAATTTAAGAATGTGGCCGAGCTCAGAAAAAAACGGAGAAGAAACATCACAACCAGTGCATGTTGCTGTAGGGTGCTTTGTTTCCCACAGCTGAAATTGTCTCCCATTGCATGACTTTGCGTGGTGACTGAAGTAGACCATTTTTTCTCCTTCTAACCCTCTATTACTGTGGGATCCGACATTTGAACAGCTGCTTAGTGAAGCCAGACCCCAGACTCCACTCAGCCCATTGGAAACCCTTATGGAAGCAAATTCCACAGCTGACCTAGTTTGTCCTGCCAGGCCTTGGCCACCACCAATCTGTTAGTTCCAAGTCTGGCAAACCCCCAGCCTCATCCTTGGAATCTGGCATCTATTTCTCAAGTCTGGAGTAGAACACATTGTGGTAGCAGAACCAAGATGCAAAACCCAACACATCACACAGACCTAATGGAGCAATGGGGAACCATGGCTGGGGGGGAGGAGGGGGCATCTCAGATGAAGGGGACGGAGGGTCAGGGAGACAAGGTAAAGGTGACAATTTGGGTCCACAACCCTCCTTCACTTACATCTTTCCCCACAAGACAAGCTCAGGATACATAGCAATCGGCACTTTGGTTGGGGGTAGCAACAAAGAGCAGTAGGTAGTAGGGTAGATCTAGAACAGGACTTCTTAAATTCTTCCACCTGTGAAAGTTTTCACCCAAGAAACTTTTATACAACCCTGGGCTACACAGTTTTATAAATTATGTATACAAATCAAACATTTACTGATGATAAATCATAAAAAATTAAAATTTTTACATTTAAAAATTTTTTAATTCCTTGGTATGTATGTAATTTTTACCACTTATGGAAAATGAAAGCAAATTTGTATGGTAATGAAATGGATGTGTATATTTTTACACAAAAAATTAAATCTTGACAGAATATTTGATACTTCAGGACACAACGCATCTTCAACATTGATCAATATTTTGATTTTATAATCATCAGTGTGGAAAATGCCTCTCCACATAATTATATGGTACAAAATCACAGAAGTATGTTCAGAGCTGATTTAGAAATTGTTGGAAATTCTGTCCTATCCCAAGCCAAAATTCATTTAATTTTTATTTTATTTATTTTTATTTATTTTTGTATGTGTATGAATGTACTGTCTGCATGTAGGTTTGTGCATCCGTGTCATGTAATGCCATGGAGGTCAGAAGGGGGTGTTGGATTCCCCTGGAACTGGAGTTAAAGATGGTTTTCAGCTTCCATATGGGTGCTGGGCATCAAACCCGGGTCCTCTGCAAGAGCAGTCGGTGCTCTTAACTGCTAGGCCATCTCTTTGGCCCCTCATTTAATCTTTTTTATGGAATTCACCAGGAACTCAGTTTTTTTAAAGCTCAAAGCTTCTGATAAAGTTCAATCAAGAGATATACTAACTTGATATGATACTGAGGCATGATCTTGGGAAAATACTAAAAGTCTTTGTTTTGGGTAATTAAACCACTATGTTTCTATAAGAGTAGAAACTGTGTGTCTGTGCAGTTCAGAGCACACACTGATGTCTGGTCTCCATTCTGATCCAAGGTGTGTCTCAAAAAATTTTGCTGTTACCAAATTTTTCAGGGTCATGAAAAATGGAATTAATGACCCAGAGTTGGAGGAGGCTGGCTTTAGAGAATCCCAGCTCTACCCCAGGAGAAAAGCTGCCACTCTGAGACTCCACCTGAGTTTGGATTAGATTTGTCATATAATTTTTCTAGGAAAGCCAGAAATCTCAAACTTCACGTGAACGTTTCCATTTCTGAAAAGTAGATAAATAAAAGTCACTTGATATGCTACTTAAGCCACAAAATTCTTGATAGCATTGGTGTGAGTTCTCCATCTGTATCTAAGGACAGATACTTGTGCTGAGCCAGGTCAGGTTGGGGGCCCCAGGCTGGCTGTTTTCTGCCCCAGTTCTTTCAGAGGCTCTTATAGTCTGAGCACCTGCTGGCGGTGACCTGCCTCATAGCCACTGGATAGAACACCTTCTCAAAAACTGTCTCCACTGACTGCACTGGCTTTTTTATATCACAGTCCTCAAGCTCCAATGAGCATGGGCAGTGTCTGGAGAACTCAGTGCCCCCAGAGAGCTCAGTTCATACATGCCATTTCTCCCCATCAAGTATGCCTGGGGATCTGCATTGCTAATGAGAGCCACATGCTGTGCTTGCTACTGGGACAGAAACCTCAACAACCCTGGGTCAGACAAGGCTGCTTTAGACCAAAGCAGATCCATCTTGGAGTCAGAAAAGGATAGGATGATGGACACAGGGAAGCATTTGAATAGAAATGGGGAGAGGTCTTCTAGGATAGCCTCGGAATGGGGCAGTGTCCAACAGATACACCTCCACCACGGTCCTGGGGAGCGGAGAGGTTCAGCCGGCCATGAGTGTCCAGCAAAGTCCAGGAAAAGATGGAACTGGCGAAGCTCTCAGCCACTGCAACTGCATTTTATGCTTCAGGGCGCTTTCCTTGTTTATTCCCCCTTCCCTCACATATTTCCAGCCTTGTTCTTTCTGAAAATGTCAGCCAGTCTCAGTTCAGCCAAAGGGAAGGGAAGGCACAAACATGAAAATCCAAACTTGGACCTCAAGGTTAAGGAAGAACAGCGGCCCCTGCTGGGAACAGCAAGATGGGGCAGCATTGAAATGCTGGGCCAATTGGGGAACTCCTCCTTCCTTAATGGGCACTTACTGAGCCCCTGCTGTGCAATGAGTAGAGGGAGGGAATCCTAGGGTCCTGTGATGAAGAACACAGGACCTTTGGTATTTTAACAGGTCTCTCTTCTTTACCCTTTACGGTTTCCTCCACTTTCTATTAGCTGAAACCATCAGGAAGAAAAGAATGTGGAAAAGTCCACCCACTGGGGAAATAAAGGAATAAGGTTTTTTAATATTTTTTTCTAATAGAGACACTCCTCAGAGGTGTTATTGAATGGGGTGGGCATGATGCATTCATCTGATTTCTTTCCCTGTGAATTACGGCATTGAAATTAACTGCATGTAATCATGAATTAAATAAAGACCGTTTATAAGGGAAGCACAAAAGCATCTTTCATCTTAATATCCTGACAGGATTCTGCTGACTTCAAGGTATGATGAGGAAAGAATTGGCAAAAAAAAGAAAATAGAAAAAAAGAACCCCTCTGAGCTCAGTGATAAAACGAGAGCTCCCATGAACTGTCCCATGTACCATCCTCTTCAGCTGAACTCATTATTTTATTTCACAACTTGATAGGTTGAAAAATTGCCTGCAAACTGGTTAATTAGGACTAAGAGTGCTTAGTAACTGGGGGGGACAATTGCAGTTCAAGAAATTAATGCTGAAATCTAGGGAGCTACTGATTCATCTATCAAAGTGTCCAGAGACCCAAGGTATGCCTCCCCTGAGAGCCAGCCCACCCCACCTGCAGTGGTTCCCAGGGGGATTGACCATTTCCCACTCCGAGTGTGGGGCTGCTGGTGGAAAGACACAAACACCCAGAGCAAGGGACTGAGAATGTACATCAGTGACACTGTGTATGTGAGGCTGGGTGTCCAGTCCAATGTATCACCCCAAAACATCTACCATGAAAAAGAACATAGTTCACTCCAAGAACCCAAAGGGAGCTCAGTGCAGGACTTCCAAATATGGGGATATGCTGTGTCCTGAATGCTTGTATACCTTAAAATTTATATGTTGAACCTAAACACTACTATGATAATATGTGGGGTCCTTGGGATGTAATTAGGACAAAATGCAGTCATAAATGTGGAGTCAGTGCCCTTATGAAATGACTCCAGAGACTGCCTCACCTCTTCTCTCTTCTTACCCTACAGCAGAAAGATAGCCATCCATGAACCAGGAAGCAGGCACAGCAAATACAGCAGCCCCTCAGCGAGGACTTCACCCTGCAAAATGAACTGCTATTGTTTATGACTAATGAGCTAAGACAGCTGCAGTCCAATTACTACCTTTGTTGCTGTTGTAATAAAACACAGCAACCTTCTATGGAAGGAAGAGTTTGGGGGTGAAGGGGCTATGGTTCCAGAGGGATAACAGTCCATCACAGTGGGAGGCATGGGAGGAGGCAGCCAGACCAGAAAGCTGAGAGCTCACAGCTTCAAGCAGGCATGGGAAATGGTGAGACAGACAGTGGACAAGGAACATTCTCTCAAAATCTGCCCCCAGTGGTGTGCTTCCTTTAACAGGGTCACAGTGCCTAAGCATCCACAAACATCACTGCCCACTGTGGCCATGCATTCAAACACTTGAGGCCTGTGGAGAATGTTCTTATTCAAACCACTGCCACAGCCTGTGTAAGTGAGGAACTAAGAGGTCTCCTCTCTCCTTCTGTGCTTCCTTCCCTCCTTCTTCTCCCTCCCTGTCTTCCATCTGTTTTCCCTAGGTTCCTGCCCCATTTACCTCTCTGCATACAGCCACCCTCAGCCTAGCCGTGGAGTCCTGGACTCAGCTTCCCAGTAGAGAATCATATACTTTGTTGAAGTCCCATTGACCAAACGATGAGTGTGGCTTATGACCAAACTAAGCACATCAGCGCATCACCTCACAAGGATCAGCTGGGTGTTACTAGGTTAGTGTCAGATTACTATTAGTAACACGCACCAGGCAATTTTGAAGAGAGGTTTTTCCATTGCTTTGAGGCTTCTAGTTGAGAAATGCAGATTTAGGAGCTACTCAACTCATATTGCCAACACCAAGAGAAATCCTATGTAAGAACAAAGTAAGCTTCCGGAGCAGGGCAAAGGTCTGAAATAAGCACAGAAAGAGGTTGTATGGCATCACATGACCCTTTACCCCAAGCAAAGCCTGGATTTTACAGCTGCCTAACACACTGAATATCCTTTTTGTGTGCAATGTGTTAATTTACTATCACCTATAATAGAAAGAATTGCTACTGAGCCTGGTGTCTTGTTTTTGAATTGCAGAGGCTGCAGCTCTGAGCTCATACTCTCACATCTTGCAGTTAAAATGCCACCAAAGTTTTTTTGTGTGTGTCTTTCTACATTTGCTCCAGAGATTTTTTTTTTAATTAAATCATGCTGGTCAAGGATTGGAACTTGATCCATGTGATGGTTAATCCTGGGTGTCAACTTGACTGGACTAAGGAACAAATAAGAGAAAAGGATCTTCGGATTGGACAACCTCAACCCGGATGGCCCACCACAAATGTGGGCATTACCTTCTGCCGGCAGGCAGTATAAAGGGCCATGGCAGAGGGAGCTGGTCCCTTTTTTCCTGCGGCTTGCCTCTCTCTCACTGGTGAGTTTGTCTTGCTGCTGTGATCAACCCTTCGAATCCCAGCGTGTACTGAGACTGGCAGATCTCCTGGAATCCACCAGGCCTTCAGCACCAGATTGGGACTACTGAGACATCCAGCCTTTCGGACTGAGCAGTTCCCTTGATTCTCAGCCTCTCCAGTTCGGCACGGCTACTGTTGGACTACTTGAGCTCTGTCACGTGAGCAAATCAATAAATTGTATATAGTTATATATTTGTCCTGTTGCTTCTGTTTCTTTAGAGAACCCTGACTAATACAATCCAGTTCAATCTAATCAACTGCACCCAGAAGGTAGAGTTAAGAATACAAAATGCTGGTATCTTCCAGCAGAAACTGTGGTGGGGAGAGAAATATCAAAAAAGAGATCAAATCACATTTGCTGCATCCTTTCCGGGTTCTCGTGGCTGACCAAAAAGGCGAAGGGCAGTTCCTTTGAATTCATAGCCCCCTCCCAACTCTGGCAGCATCAGCTTTGGCGGGCAGACGTCCCAATCAGTTTCTCTCAGAGACTCCGCTACGAACACTAATGCTGTCTGGCTTTGAATTGTCCCTGGAGCTCCCACAACAGGAAGAAAAGCTAGGATAAGAAATCTTGGATTCTCTGTGCTTAGGGAGTTTCATGTGCTACAGAGCCTAAGCTTTCAGCATCTTCCCACTGGTAACTTTTCAACTCTAGGATATGGTGGGCCAGCACACCCATTCTGCTCTTCCACATGGATTACTTGCCAGAAGTAAGTGGACTATCTTCAAGTTCCCCAGTACATCTGTCCACTGGGGTGAGAGGTTACTTGTGTATTTCCATGTACGCAGAGCAAATATTTTCTGAATCCCCACCTTTGGACAGACAATCAGAATAGGAGGTCATAAAATGTCTTGCTCTGGCAAGAACTTGGGTGTTTTAAGACAGGTTACATAATATCTTGGGAGGAAAGATAGTGTTTCTTTGGTATATCTGCTTTAACATGAGGCTGGTCTGCAGGAGAGACATGCTGATGCCTGCTGAGTGCAGGCAGAGGATGATGCTGGGACTGACAATGCTTCTAAGACCATTGGCAGAGGCAGACCTCACCTATACCATGGTGGGCAACGGTAGGTCGAGGGTACCACACAGGGCAGAACCTGTCTGATACATGCCTGAGACTCTGCTTACCAGTGCTTAGCCAGGTCCTCATTGTAGACACAACCTATGCTGCTCTTTGAAAGATTTCAAGTCAACCTTACCCTTCCCAGCCCACTTGCCTATAAAAGATATGGAGACTCTCCTTGTGCATGATGGATTTCCCTGCACCATTCACTTTAAACACCAACAGTGACTAAAAGGGCCAGTGAATAGTGGTCCAGCCTCCTCAAGCACCCACATGATGGTGCCCACGTGGCTTCTAAGAGCACCCTGAACCCCAGTTGCTCATAGCACCTACCTGAGCATTGTCCTCTGGTTGACTTTTATTCCCTCCCTTTCTCCACCCCCTAACTTGGCTTCACCCAAATATTCTCCACAAGTTCAACATTAATTAACCCTGTCTTAGGGTTAATTCCAGAGGAACTGGCCTTAAACCAAACCAGCACCCCAGCATCCCTCCCTAACTTGTTGCCCAGACTTGTTTTTTGGAGTTATACTGAATCCTGGATTTAAACAAATGTTACCAGTCTTGGGCATCCTTCAGAGATATCTTAAACATTTAAAAATGGATGCCAATATAATATCCGTAGCAAAGGACCTTCCTTCTTTTATATCAAGATCTAGAGGCCTACCTCTAGCCTTCTTCTATTCCTGTCTTTTAACTTCCTCTCAGTACACACTTTCTTCTAGTGAAAAAGTGCTGTGAAGGGAAGACACCTGGAATAGATGTATGGAGGACAAGGAACTGCATGTGGAGAGAAGGCATCCATTGAGGCCTTCCTGTCGGGTGTGCCACTCAGAACGAGACCTGAATCCTGAAGAGAAGCTACCCAGAGAAACCACACGGGGTATGCAAAATAACCAGAAGCCAGTGTGTGGACCGGTTGCTCAGAGAACTGCTGGTGATCTGTTAGGAGGCTTTGTGTGGGGTAAGGGCAAGAAGGGGAGCTGTGGAGGCTGAGGGATGGCTTCTTTATGACTCAAGCTTGTTCCCCTCTCCTTCAGTGTTTCTCATTCCAGAGCATGGGGTTAACATCGAATCCTTTCACTGCTTGGGAAATGTACCTCAGGCCTCTGGCCCTTCTTACATGTTAGTCCACTTTTCCTTCTTGTGGTGTGTGTTGTGTTATATGTGAGTATGTGCACATACATGTGACAGTTAGGGGAGGATAATAAGTGTCTTCTTCTTCACCATACTCCTTTGAGACAGGATAACTCACTGAACCAAAGCTCTCCATTTAGGCTAGGCTGGCTGGCCAGTCAGTGCCTGAGAACTATTGTATTGGACCCCCAGTACTGAGGACATAGGCATGTATAGCCACACTAGACTTTTAGGAAGGTGCTGGAGATTCCAACACAGATCCTCATGCCTGCATAGCAACACCCTCATCCACTGAGTCCTCTCCTCAGCTCTTAATTCTCTTTTCTCCTGACACTTAATCAGATTTGCTTAGGAAATGCTTCCAAGTTCAGTACAAATGGCAGCCAATCCAGAGATTTGCTCTGGTCTTTAAGTAGATGTCATCCGAACACATCCAGGTGGTCACTGCATGCATACACAAACTTAATTGACTTAGGTCTGCTGTGATTGTACCTTGTTGAACTCATGTTTTATAAATTTCTTATAAATTAATGTAGAAAATCTTTTTATCTACAAATAGAGACGATTTCATTTCCCTTATGATATATATGCCTTTTGTTTCTTTTTTCTTTTTTTTTTTTTTGTAAACTATTGCTCTAGGGAGAACTTCTAGCATAATATTAAGTATTAATTCTAGCTTGTGGAGTAAATATCCTGGTGTTACTACTGATCTCAGTAGAAACTTATTCTGACTTTTATCATTAACTGTGATGTTAACCACAAAAACTTTATCAATAGATTTATCAAGTTAAAAGAGCTCCTCATTCCTGTTTTCTTGAGAGATTTTACTTTATTTTATTTTGCTTGTTAAAGAAACATGAAGGTATTTATTTTAAAACTGTTTATTTTCCATTTAAAGTACAGTTTTTCATTACTTTAAGTTGTTAGCGCATAGCCTACAGCTTTTGAAGGACAGTTTTTGAATCTCACACAAGGCCCACATTATTTTATCAAGTTGTTCTTACCATTTCTCCTTCTCTGCTTTAGTCCAGCTCCAGCAGGGTTCAGGTGCTGAAGGGTTCAGGTGGTCACAAGGGTAATGAAGAATGAGTTAGACAAGGCACAGGAATTTCTTCAAGTGCTCTGAGGGTTACAGAGAGCTTTTCGGGTTTGCTACTCGGCTAATTCTTTCTCTTTCTCTGAGTGTTGTTCAGGCCCCAATGTTTATTTTTTATACCCTAAGACTAATACATATTATGCAAGCCTAAGCTAATAAAGAAAATAACAGCCCAAGTTCCCTGTAAATATTTTTTGAGAAAATTCACATCTACAGTCTTTCCTAACATCAAAAAAGTAAAACAATTAAAATAGTACAGCCACTCAGCTAAGCTCAGCAATTTAATAATTTTGCAGCAAAGCAAAGTTAATATTAATTTTCAGTTCTAAGGACTTCATTGTTTATGCCTTGCAGTTACATAGGTGCTGGACAGTGTACAGTGAGCTTTAAAGCTTTACCAAGAGAGAGCTTTACTTTCATTACTTTAGTTCCTTGCTCACTAAACCTGTAAGACATTTCGTGGAGGATGTGGTCTTGATTCGTATCTTGTTTTTCTTCTGGTCTTTGTTTTCTCTCTATACACCTCCTGCTCAGGTGTTTTCCTAAAGGTACCAATCTTTGAGGCAGATCACTAGAATCCACAGCCTCACCAGGTTTAGTTTCACTTTGCCCTACAATCCTTTTTAGTTTAGACCTGGCCAATGAGATCATCAAAATTATTTTCTTTGCTTGGGCAATCTGTGCATAAGGAGAATTCATAATTGCTACTGTATCATACTTTTACTTTCTATACACTGTCATTATTTCTCACAAATGACTCATTTCAGGAAAAACCAAAGTATCAGTTCCACTCCTTGAGGCAGAAGTAGGTGCCCTGACTGTTAGAAAACCAAAAGCTAAGCAAGCTAGAAAAGCAAGAATTAAAAAAGGATTGCTAAAAACCAAGGTCAGCAGACTTCCGCCAGAAAAGTCAGGTCACTGGAGCTTTGCCAAGCAGTGGATCTTTCATGAAAGTCTCTGCCACTTCTGCATTTACAGAAAGAGGTTCAACAAAGCAAATGAAATCTGCAAGCTAGAAGTGATCAGAGCCAGCAACAGCAAGCAGTTAGATGTGTTCATCTGATATTCGTAAAGGTAGGTTGTATAAGACAGCAATATTTTTTATGAAATATGAATATTTGTCTTTCAAAAATATGAGAGAATTTCATCATATATTAATGTGTACAATTTTTCCTGTCTTGAAATTATTATTTCTGTCCGACGTAATCATTAGATCTATAGAATCTGGATGTTTTTGTGGTGACTATTCATGATTGAACATGGTAAATTGGAAATTTTGCAGCAGTTTTGTGGCTTTTTGTCTTTATATTTCCAGAGAAAGAAAGGATTCAAATTAAATGATTTTTTTTCTTTTTTCTTTATTATTTGTTGAGCATTTGAGAGATTTTTATGAATGTGTACATTTTGTCAAATGTTTTCCAGCTTCAATGAATAAGACAATGGAATTTTTCTTCTTTAGCTCATAAATATGAAGAATTGGTTTAAAAAAATCTGAACCAGCCTTTCATCTCTTTAATTAAAATTGCTGATAAAAATAAATCATGTCTGTATATATCTACATATACACATACATAAACTGTTGCTTATCGCTTATTAACATATGTCTTTCAGCATATTTAGGCCATTTACATTTAATGTAATGACAGGCTAGAAATTACATTTAATGCTTAAGGTTTTGTTTTCTGCTTGCTCTATGTTTGCTTTCTTTGTTTCTCTTTCCTGCATCTTTCTGAGTTTCTCTTTTTTAACAATGGAAGACACTATTATTTTTTAAATCTTTTCTGAACATTTCAACTGTAGAAATCAAATGCAAAACATGTGCTTTTTTAAATTAGCGTATACATAACTACCCAGGTCACAGCAATCTTATTCAGTAAGCTAGGAGGGGCATAGCCAGTCCAGTCCTCCCTGGACTGGAAGGAAGCACATTGGACTGTGTCCTCCTCAGGCCATTCAGCCTGTCCTGCTCTATCCACCTAAGTTACATGGCATGGCGGTTGGTTAAAGAGTCCTTGTAATGCTGGAGCAAACCGGAAGTGGACAGCTAGAAAACTAGAACCCTCAAGAGTGGGCCAGGCACCTCAGTTCTGACAGGTAAAAGGGAGAACAAAGATGGACACCGGTAGGAGGCCTGCGGTAAGAAAGTTGGGTAAATTCTGCTATATACGCACATTGTACATCTCTGTTTAATCTGCTGGAATAGATAAAAAAGAGCCATAGAAGATGTGGAAAACCTTGGAAGCACTCCACTGAGTTGGAAGATCAACAAATTTACAGTGGCCTCAGAACTCAGCAAGATCCAAACCTGCACCAGAGCTGAAAGCCTTTCTTAGGGAAAAGCCCACTTGCACATAGAGCCTGGAACATGACAGGTGCTTATGGCTAACATGTGTTATCTGTTCACAAGGAAGCCACAGTTTCAGATTCCTGCCGTACTCCTGCTCTGCTCCCCAAAAGGAAAATCCAGAGATCGGTTAATAGACACAGGAGTTGGGACCTTCGGGTATGGAAGCCTGGAGGCTTGGCTGAGTGTCGGAGGGCCATCTGTCTGATAGGTACAGGGCACACACTGCCTCTGCCCACTCCTAATGCATAAAAAACTGTGAGGGCTGCTGCGAATGAGTCCTGGAAGAAGCCAGTGAGGGCTGAGATGGGGGTGGTGGGAACCCCAACTAATCACCCTTTGGAAATGAGATTTGAGGTGAGGTTTAGAGTGCAAGGTGCACATTCTGCAGGCACCAAAACCAGAGCTGTAGATGAGTGAGAGATCCCCATTGTCACTGGGGTCATTGCCTACAGGCGCAGACCTGGGCACCAGTGCCAATCCCTGCGTGCACACTGGAGGTAGGTGAGTACTATCTACTGTAGGGAAGATGGCAGCTCTGCACCAACATCAGCTCTGTCAGTCCCCTGCCCCACGCTCTGCACTCCATGGAGGACACCCCATGAAAGGGGCTGAAGCCTCCTTCAGAAGACTAAAGACCCCCAGACATCTTTACAAATAGCTACATACAAAAAAAAAAGACATCTCAAAGTAACAAGATGGAGAATTATACAGCAGAACACTCAACAGTCTTCTCTTCCCTCTATAAGTGTGGGCATAGACATGCACCTGCTCATACACCACACATACACCACACCACACACACACACACACACACACACACACACACACACACCATTTTTGCCATCCCAGATATTCTTTCATTCTTTTCCTCAGAGAATCATCACCCCTACAAAATAACTGATATTTTTAAGTTACTCATGTGAACTAATGGCATACATTAATGGGAACTGGTGTGATGTTTCCGCACATAATGCACTGATAAAATCCAACCACACTTTTTCCATCCTCCCTGCAACATGCTTACCAATTTAAGTATTCACTAATCTACTATCAGGTCAACATTTTTTAGCTTCCATGAAACATAATAGTATTTTTTTTTTCTGTTTCTGGCTTATTTTTAACAACGTGATTTTAGTTCCATCCATTTTTCTGCAAAATTTAATGCTCTGACATTAAATTTTCACTGTACATATACACATAAGATATGCCACATTTACTTAATTCATCTGATGATGGGCATCCACTCTGATAATCCATGTTTTGGTGTCTATCACAATAAATCAATTTTGCTTTTCTTTGAATGTAATATAAATATAATCACATAATGTGTATTTGGTGCTTTATGTTGAACAGTATTTGGTTGCAGAAATATATCATTTATTGTTTATATATTACTCTGCTCATTGGTATTTGTGTTGACTTGGTTCCTATTATGAATAAAGCTATATAAGGCTATTATGAATAAAACTGTTGTGAATACTTATTAAAAAAAAACAGCTACATACTCACTTCTTTAACCATTTTGAAACACATAGCAAGTTAGACACTCCTTTAAAAATAAATCTTACAGCTCTAGGTTCAGTACAATAAGAGGGGTGTGTGCAAACAGGACGGCCGGGCCCTGCACAGAGTCCACTTTCCAAGGTGCTCAGCGGAGCTCACAATGCTGTGGCTGATCCAGTGGTGCTGGCAAGAGGACATTCAGCTAATACTGGGCTTGACTCCCCTCTGACACCGGCAGGGGAGTTGGGCAGGGACATCTGTCTAGGGATCCTTGTATCTGGGAACAGGAAAAGAGGCGAGCCACCACCGGGCAGGAGGACGCATTTCACAAGCCAGCAGGCCTCTAGCTCGGCACTCCTGGTGGGCATCTGAAGGAACACAAAGGGCCAGCCCTTCCCAGTCCAAGCTGGCTTTGGAGTAGGAGGGGAAGGTAGGTGTGGCAAAAGTCCGAGACAGAGCCCCACTTTCAAGGAGACTGGAACCCAAACCCAAACCCAAACCCAAACCAGCCCAGCAGGAAGAGATTGGTGAAGACGACTGGAGGAAGCCCCCCCATCCCTCAGGGGACAAAGCAGCCTCTGGAGGGAGTGTGGAGCTGAGTGAATTCTGCGTGGCCAGCAGCCCCTGCTACCTCCGTGGCTCAGCGCGAGTGGTGTCTGCCTCTGGAGGCTGCCCTGCTCCTCCTTCATGAGGACCCAGCCAGGTCAGCGGTGCAGCCCTTGTAGCGGAAGGCAAGGTGGGGTCCATCTGTACACGAGATGGGAGAACTGGGTGGACTTGTAGTTCAGCTGGCTGTTGGGCATGAACGTGTGCAGTTCGCTCTTCCTGCAGCAGGGGTCATAGTGGTAGGCTCTGAGGCAATCGTTCCAGGAACCTTTTGAACACTGGGTGCAGGTGTTGGTGGCGCCTTACAGAAGCCACAGTGGGAGGTGGCTGTGGTGGACGGCTTGGGCTTCGAGTGGATTGATGGCAGCCGGTCCAGGCCCTGACTCTGACTCATGTACTTCTCCCGCAGAGGTGCCGCGTGGCACAGGCTGTTGTGAACAGAGGCCTTGCTGGAGAACGCGCTGGGCTTGGAAGCTGAAGGACAGACAAGCAGGATGTCACAGTGCTGGCAGAGGGAGGAGCTGCAGGGCAGGCCACAGCTTTGGCACTTGGAGAGGGCGGACTCTTTGGCAGGGGGTGGGCACTTGTGGTAGACCGGAGTGGGCATCATTTTTGATCAGCCACACATCTGGCCGCAAGGCATCCTGCCTCCGGTATGTCGCCCTGGGCTCGGAGTCTGCCGTGGGGGGAGCTGGACATGGTCAGTAGTGAGGGGGATGGGCAGACGAACTCGTCCTTCAGGTCATCTCCAATATCCAAGGCCAAGGGCTCCTTGTGAAGACTCAATGAGGCCTTCATTGGGTGGCGGGTGGAGGGGTGTTCCTGTTCTCCCAGTAGCTTTAGTAGCCATCCACGGACCTGGAGGGCTTGGTCACGGCGGGCCTTATAGTAGAACCTGGCTGTCTGCTCGCTGGCCGACTTCTGGAGTGCCACATGGGCCATGGATGTGGACAGGTGCTCCCGGCCCTCAGCCTGCTGCCGCAGGGCTTCTGAGCAGCCACGGACATCCTCTGTGCTGCTCTTGCACTCAGTTACCACGTCCAGGTCTGAGTAGCCCTTGTCCTTCACCTGCAAGTGGATCTCCAGCATCTGCTCACACTCAACCTTGGCCAAAAAGACCTCAAAGGAGAGCATCTTGACCTGGAGGTTCTCCACCAGCTCCTTGAGCTTGTAAGCTGTCCCCAGTTCAGGCAGATAGCCCACGAAGCTCAAGATGGCCAGATGTCCTCCTCCAGCAACGTGGACTTGACAGTAAATGAAAGGTCCAATGCTGCGGAACTCCTCCTTCCACTGGAAGAGGAACAGGTTGATGGCCACCGTCTCCAGGGTGCTGAAGGCACAGTGTAGGACACTCAGGCTGGAGCTGCTCAGGGAGCCTCCACCATCTCATAGAACTGGACCAGCCAGAATTGATAGAAGGGGTCCACCTTGTGCAGGCTGAACAGGATAGTAGCTGCCACCCGCAGGCACTCATCATCTCCAGGCCGCTGCTTGCCAGGGGTGGCGTCCACTTTGTCCTCGTGGAACTGCACATACTTCTGGAATAAGTCATCCTTGTACTTCATATCCATTGAACTGGGCTTCCCCATCAGACCTGTGGCTACCTTATCTTTCCCATGACTCCAGGGCTGGAGGCTGGCAAATCACACAATCCACTGGCACGGTGTCCATGGACCAGGGGATGTGCCACGGCCAGCCAGGAGAGGCTGCTGGAGCCCGGCCCTGCGGAACCCCACTGAGCCCCATAGGGCTCTGCCGCTCCTGCTGGCTCCGGGGACCCAGACCAGTCCTGAGTTTCTTAAACATCAATGTTTATGACTTTTTCATTTACTTAATATTTTTAGTGGGCTTTTTTTTTTTGCTAGATATTCATGTGTGTTATCATGTTTGTCACTCTTTCAAGTATTCAAATGCTTATTCTAGGTATTGGTTACATATGCATAACTTACCTCGGTTACTTGTAACAATATGTTACCAGTTCAGTTAAAGAATAAAAACCACAGCTCCTTTTATGACGGCTTACTCTTCACCATTTATAACATAATTGCTTGAACTATTACTTGCATGTATAGTGAAGGTTGTATTAAATTGCATCGTGGTTTTACAATTCCTACAGTACAAGAGAAAACAATCTATTAATTTTAACCCTATATGGTTTCAGCCTGTATATTCTCTTTCACAATGATCCAAGTCTCTTTTTGGTATTTCCTCTCTGTGTAGAAAACTACTTTTTTGTCATTCTTTCAAGATTTGCCCAGGTCAAATTCCCCTAGTTTCCTTTCTTCTAAGTATGTCTTCACTTCCCTTTCATTCTCAGTGGACATGTTCTCTGGCTATACAACTCCGGGTTCCTCATTATCTTTCTCTATACTTTCTCTATGATACACGTATACTTTCTCACTGGCCACATTAAAGATCTCTTGCCTTTGGACTTTGGAGCTTGTTTGTGATATGTTTTGCTAGATACATTTGTGTTGCCTTGTTTAGAGGTTTATTCAGTTAACTGAGTCTTCAGCCTTATGCCTTTTACTAAGTTTCTGGAGTTTTCAGCTCTGTCTTGGAGCAGTTCTTCATCTCTTCTTTCTGTGCTTTCTGAGAGCGATGACACAAGTGGTAAATATTTGTCACATGGACTTGACACACTGCTCATTTTTTTCCATCTACTTTCTGTCTGTATTTCAGATTAGGTAATAATTTATTTTTTAAGTACATTGATTCTTTCCTTTTCCTTCCACATTCTTCTGCTGAGCCAACTCATTGAGGTTTTACTTCAGTATTTGTAATATTTTGTTGTAAAAATGTCTTTTGGTTTCTATCTAATCTTATATTTCTTTGCTAAGGATTTATATTACTTTTTTGAGGCTTCATCATTTCAGCTTGATCACAGTTCCTCTCTCAACCATTGCTATGACAGCTCCTTTAATACACCTGTCAGAGAAGTCTAACATACCCACTTTCTTTGTGTTGGGTACTATTGATTACTTATGTGTCTCATTCAAGGGAGCTATTCCTGATTAGTGTGGTATGATGGGTGATGTTTTATTGATTTCTGAGCATTTGGGCTACTATGATAAGGCTCTGAATCTCATACAAATTTTATGTTTTAGCAAATTTCTGACAATGCTCAGGGTGCTATTGTCAACTGGCAAGGCGTTCTACCAATTCCCCTCTGGCTGAGAGGAGCAGTAAGCCCCATTTTCATCCCCCATGTGGCCTCAATAAGTACCAAAGATGGTGACTTCATTACTGCTGAGCATGTAACTGTTCTGAGTCTCCATTAGGTTTCCAGTGAGATACAGGATTGGTAGCCCTTCCTAGATGTGAAAGTCCAGGCATCCCACAGGCTGTCTGCTGAAACATCTAGCAGAAGAAGGAGCCTAAGAAGTGTAGACATCTCAGTTGTCCCTCTTTCCTGATGGATAGCTATTCTCAATGATTGTTGGCTAGTTGGAGCAGAGGAAACTCTGTCTTAGCAGGTTGGCTTCTTCTTGGCAAGTGTCAGGAGTAGACTTTGGAACTTTGAGTCCATTGGTTGGTTTCTGTCAGTTGCTGCTTTCTCCAGTAATAGTTTGGACTATATGAGGTCAAAACAAAGCCCTGGAAACTCCCAATCATGGTGTTCTTCAGGCTTTGAGGTCACCAGCCTGCCTGGCTCCTCTCCATGCTTTCACAGGCATCTTGCATTTCTTTTACATTTAGTGCTCTGAGCCTTTTGATTCTATGTAGCAGGATGAATCATTTAAAAATGTGTATTCTGAGCACACAGGGGTTGATCAGGGACTTGCCAGGACCACCTGAAGCACAGAGTACCAGGACGCAGGCTAAGTCAGGCATAACCCCACACACACCCCGTCAATTGGAATTGCTGAGAGAGTGTCCAAGTGGATTTTTTGGAGAACCATCAGAACAGAAAGGGAAGAGTGAATTAGACTTCCAATATATAAACAAAATTGAAAGCCTGAAACCTAGACAAGTCAACACTCCATAAACAAGGAGGGATAAAAAGGCATCTGAAGAAGGCAAGTAAAGCAAGACTTCAACACAGTGAAAAGGCATTTGTGATTTGCATTGGAATACAGGCAAAAAAAAAAAAGGGAAACCCACACATCAGGGACACGATGAAGGGACAACATGGGAAAGGTGCAGGATAATTCCACACCAAGCTCTACCAACCCTGTAGGAGATTGCTACAGTGGGATCCCCCTGGGAGTGACCCAAGAAACAGATCTTAGAGGAATAATTGCAGACCTATTCAGAGAAATTAAAGAATATAAAGAACAAGTCAGAGAACTAAGGAGAGAGAAAGAAAAACTCAAGAAGGACCTAGAGGGAAACAATGACAAACTTTGGAAAGAACTAAAGGAAGAGAATGACAAACTCCAGAAAGAACTAGAGGGAGAAAATGACAAACTCCGGAAGGAAGTAGAAACACTGAAAAAGGAAGCCAACCAGCGAAGTAAGGAGCACCAAGAAGAGATTGAGAAGCTCCAAAAGGAAGTGGAAATACTAAAGAAATCACAGGATGAAATGAAAAAGGAAATAGAACACTCATCCAATCAAGAGGAAAGGAATGGAAAAAAGCCTCAGAAATAGAATGGAGGAAGCAGAACAAAGAAAATCAGACCTGAAAGATAACACAGAACAACTAAAAAGCTCAAATAAAGATTATGAAAATTTTAAAAATTCACAAAAGTGGAACAACCAGGAAATATGGGACACTATGAAAAGATCAATCCTCCACATGATAGGAATAGAGGAAGGAGAAGAATCCCAAGAGAATAGTATTGATCAGATCTTCAACAGAATAATAGATGAAAATTTCCCCAAACTAAAAAATGACAAACACATACAAATACAAAAAGCACATAGAACTCCAAACAGACAAGATCAGAAAAGGAACTCTCCAGGCAATATCATAGTTAAAATGCTAGACACCCAAAACAAAGACAAAATTCTGAAAGCTACAAGAAAAAAAACAAAGTCACATATAAGGGGAAACCCATCAGAATTACAACTGACTTCTCGGCACAAACCATGAGAGCAAGAAGAACATGGAGCAAAGCATTCCCAGTGTTAAAGGACTATGGATGCCAACCCAGGTTACTATACCCAGCAAAAATGTCCATTATAGTTGAAGGAGAGACAAAAATCTTCCATGACATAAAGAAGATGATAGAATACATGTCCTGAAAACTACCCATTCAGAAAATACTTGAAGCAATTCAAAGGACAGAAGAGAGGAGCAACTATCCCCAAGCACCTAGAAAGAGAAACTAATAAAAACATAACCACAGAAGTAGAAAACGAGACTAAAAATGCAAATGGATAATAAGGTGAAAGGAAGGAACATTCATCTTTCAATTATACCTTTAAATATTAATGGGCTAAACTCTCCAATCTAAAGACATAGACTGAGAGATTGGATTAGGAAACAAAACCCACCTTACCTGTCTCTTTGACAAAGATGACTTTCTGCAACCTTAACAGACAGTGATGACAGAAGACTCAACAGTGATGACAGAAGACTCAACAGTGATGACAGAAGACTCATGGAATCCCTTAAATATGATTTATTGACTTAAAAAAAAGAAACAAAACCCATCTATATGCTGTCTACAAGAAACCCATCTCACTCTCCAGGATAGGCACCAACTTAAGGTGAAGGGATGGAAAAAATATTTGAAGCAAATGGTACCAAAAAGAAAGCAGGTGTTGCTATTTTAATATCAGACAAAATAGACTTCGAAGTAAAAGAAATCAAAAGAGACAAAGAGAGCCATTCCATCTTTATCAAAGGAACAATTGACAATGAAGACTTCACAATCATGAATATAGATGCACCAAACTTTATAAAGACAATTCTTCAGGACCTCAAGGCACAGATTAACCCCAGCACACTAAGAGTAGGGGACTTCAATACCCCACTAAGTCCTTTGGACAGATCAACAGGACAAAGAATAAACAGAGAGACATCTGAACTGAATGATACAATACACCAAATGGACCTCACAGACATCTACTGAATATTCCACCCAAACACCAGAGAATACACTTTCTACTCAGCACCCCATGGAACATTCTCCAAAATAGACAACATACTGGGACACAGAAAAGAACCTCAACAAATAAAAAAGATTGAAATAATTTCATGCATACTATCAAACCACAGTGTAATACAGCTCAATATCACCACCAGAATAAGCCCTAAAACCTACAAGAATACAGGGAGACTAAACAATACTCTCCTGAAAAATGAATGGGTCAAGGAAGAAATAAAGAAAGAAATAAAAGCATTCCTGGAACTGAATGACAATGATAATACAACACAACAAAACCTATGGGACACTTTAAAAGCAGTCCTAAGAGGGAAGTTTACAGCCCTGAGTGCCTACATAAAAAAAGCAAAAACAGAAAGAGCACAAGTGAATGATCTAACACTGCAGCTTAAAACACTTGAGAGACTACAACAAATGAACCCTAAACACAGCAGACAGGAAGAAATAACAAAAATCAGAGCAGAAATCAATGAAACCGAAACAAAGAAAACCATGCCAAAAACAATCAATGACTCCAAAAGCTGGTTCTTTGAGAGAATAAACAAACCAATAGAATCCATGATGAAAAGGTAAATATTACAACATACAATGAAAAGATCCAGACGATCATATGGAAATACTTCAAAAACCTATATTCTACTAAGTTTGAAAACCTAGAAGTAATGGATGAATATCTGAAATCCTGGGAATCACCAAAGCTCAACCAAGAAGAGATTGACAGCTTAAACAGACCCATAATATATCAAGAATTTGAAGATGTAATAAGAAACCTCCCAACAAAAAAAAGCCCAGGCCCAGAATGGTTTCATGGCAGAAGTCTATAAAACATTTCAAAAGGACTTACAACCACCATTACTCAAATTGTTTAGAAGGATACAAACAGAGGGAATTCTCCCCAATTCCTTCTATGAAACCAGCATCACTCTATTACCAAAACCAGGCAAAGATACAACCAAAAAGGAGAACTATAGACCCATCTCATTAATGGCCACAGATGCAAAAATTATAAACAGGATATTTGCAAGTTGCATACAGACCCACATCAAGAAGATCATCTGTCGGGACCAAGTTGGATTCATACCAGAGATGCAGGGATGGTTCAAAATACAAAAATCAATAAATATCATCAAGCATGTACATGGACTGAAAGACAAAAACCACATGATCTTCTCAATTGACATGGAAAAAACCTTTGACAAAATGCAGCATCCCTTCATGCTTAAAGTCCTAGAGGAAATTGGATTGGAGGGATCATTCCTCAATGTAATCAAAGCCATATACAGGAAACCCACATCCAATATCATCCTAAATGGGGACATGACAGAAGCATTCCCTTTAAAGGTAGGAACTCGGCAAGGCTTACCCTGTCACCACTCCTCTTCAATATAGTGCTTGAAACACTTGCTAGGGCTTATAATAAGGCAAGAAAAGGAAATTAAAGAGTACTAATTGGAAAAGAGGAAGTCAAGCTATCCCTTTTTGCTGATGATGTGATTGTTTAGTTAAGGGATGCTAGAAACTCCACCAGAAAACTAGAAATGATTAAAAGTTTCAGCAAAGAGGCAGGATACAAAATTAACCTAGAAAAATCAGTAGCCTTTCTTTGCCCCAACAACCAGCAACTGAAGAAGGAATTCAAGGAGACTGCCCCATTCACAATAGCCTCAAAAACAATAAAATACCTAGGAGCAAACCTAACTAAAGACACCAAACATCTCTACAAAGAAATGTTAAACCCCTGAAGAAGGAAATTGAAGAAGACGTCAGAAGATGGAAAAACCTCCTATGTTCATGGATTGGGAAAATTAATATAGTAAAAATGTCCATTTTACCAAAACTCTTGTATAGATTTAATGCAATCCCAATTAAAATCCCCAAGAGTTTCTTCACAGTCTTGGGAAAAAAAGTCCTTAATTTCATTTGGAAAAACAAAAGACCTCGAATAGCCAAAACAGCCCTGAGTGAAAAGAGCAATACAGGGGGGGATCTCTATACCAGACTTCAAACTATACTACAGGTCTATAGTCATAAAAACAACTTAGTACTGGCACAAAAACAGACCTAGTAACCAATGGAACAAAACTGAAGATCCAAACTTGAGCACATACAATTTCAGCCACCTCATATTTGAAAGGGGGCCAAGAAGCCACAATGGAGAAAAAACAACATCTTCAGGAAGTGATGTTGGTAGAACTGGATCAACACTTGTAGAAGAATGAAATTAAACCCCTACCACTCACCTTGGACAAAAGTCAACTCCAGATGGATCAAAGACCTCATCCTGAAACCCCAAACTCTGAAGGCAATAGAAGAAAAAGTTGGAAGCAGGCTACAAGACATAGGCATAGGAAAAGTCTTCCTAAATCAGACAGCAGGTGTGCAAGAATTAAGATCCAATAATTGACAAATGGGACCTCATTAAACTAAAAAGCTTCTGAACATTAAAAGAAGTAATCAAGGAAGTGAAGAGAAAACCCAGACTGGGAGGAAATCTTCACCACAGATACATCTGACAAAGCATTGATTTCCAGAGTATATAAATTACTCAAAAAAGAAAGAAGAAAGAAAACAATTGTAGGGTCTGGCTCGCGCAGGTGCCTGACTCAGGCCACAGTAGGGTCCGGACCTGATAGGAACACTTGGAGCCGTCCGACATGGCCCTAGGCAGAGAGAGTATCCAGTGGATTGGATTAGGAGAACTCTCAGTACAGGAAAGGAAGAGTGACTTAGACTTCCAATATACAATCTATGAACAAAAGTGAAAGCCTGAAGACCTAGACAAATAAACACTCCATAAACAAGGAGGGGNATATATATATATATATATATATATCAGATCCCAGTGATGTAGGGAACATTCTAAGAATTGTTTATAATTGTTTATTAAGTCTATTTAAATGAAGTCTATTTAAATTTTCAAAGAGCATATTCCATCTGTAACTCCATTCCATACAGCTGATGTTTATTAAGTATTTCCTGTATGTCATGATCTTAAGTTTAATTTCTATAATCATCAGTTAATGGACTTCATTTCTCTGAAGTCACAGTCTAGCAAAAGAATTTTAAGGAACAATGTATATTTAACTGAGGTGTGTTTAACAGGTATCCAAATTTGCCCAAACTTTGTCTACATATTATGTGGTATTTTAGGACTTAGTAAAAGTAAAAATGTCTGTATTGAACAACATTGGTTAAAAGGGTTTTAATAAATAAGCTAACTGGAAATATAAATTTTCCACATTTGTTTTACTTATAATTTGTATAACAACAACTTTGGGGTTAATGCATACAAATGTTCTCTATAATTTTTGTGTTGTGCATTATCATCTTGTAACATTTTTTTCACCTGTAGAATAATTTAACTAAAGGAATTAAGTTTGCTTCCCAAATTAACAACATACAGTCAATGATAAACAGCTTGGGTAAATTTAATGAAAATTTACACCTTGATTCCTGCCTATAGGTATGTGTAATACAACTGCCCTTTTGAGATTCATGGGTCAAAAAATAGAAACCTAAAATAAAAAAAGGGGGGATACAGTTATATATTAAACATTTTTGTCAAATTTTTCAATATAAATCTTAAAACTATGGGAAAAGATTTGCATGTTCCCACAGGTCAAAACATCACCAACTTAATGGCTGAGAAAGAAAAGATACAGTTTTGCATTGTGCAGGATATACCAAGAAATACCAGGCCATCTGAACATTAAGGGAGAAAAGCCTCAGAACTATAGGCATCAAACATCTCTGTGGATTCTATTTGTAACAACTGTTTATAATGTGTCCTAATAAAGTTACCTTCCAGATGCCACAAAGTTTTAATATGAGAGACTTCCTTAACTCTCCTTTTCATAGAACAAAGAAAAACATGATGGTAATTAAGTCATTCCTCAACTATAAATCAGAACCAACTGTTATAGTGGTAATTTCTTATAAAACTGGTATAACTGTTTTCTTTAATTGACTGATAGATATAAGAACTGTGAAAAGATAATTTTCTTTTTTTTTATTTTTTTATTTTATTTTATTTTATTTTTTTATTTATTTATTTTTTGATCTTTTCGAGACAGGGTCTCCCTGTAGTCCCAGCTGTCCTGGAACTTACTCTGTCGACCAGGCTGGCCTTGAACTCACAAAGATCCACCTGCCTCTGCCTCCCAAGTGCTAGGATTAAAGGCGTGCGCCACCACGCCCGGCTGAAAAGATAATTTTCTATTCAAGGCCAAATAGTAAAGTCTTTATAAGCTGTGTAATTAGGTAAAATATATTAATACAGGAGAGCTCTGGTATCAGCAATGGATTATTCTGCCACAGAGATATTGGCGGGGGATCCAAGCCCCCAAAAGGTAAAGGCTTTTTGCCTGTAAACTGGGATACTTGTAAGAAGAGAGGCGCTAAGGCCCTGCTGTCAAAGACCTGGTGTAAGCATGTTGAGACCACACTTGGTCTCTGGAATGCCAGAGAGTGTTACCAAAGGCCACTAAATCAATAAAGCATATATTGGTCTCCTTGAGTCAAGCAAGACTCCTCCGTCAGCATCAGTTACACCTCACCTGCCTGGAAATACTGTGCAGCAGTGGCAGCCATATGTCTGTATATCCCAAATCTAATTGGCTATTAGCTCTCTACTTGGAGGAATAATTCATGGNAGGCCCACGTGTGGGCGCCACTTGTCCCATCCTGCGGGACTCAGTTATTAGTGGGAGACTCGAGGGGAGACCCCAGACCTGAAATATAATGGGCACGAGAGAAAAGAGTGAGACCAAGCAAAGGTTGTCAAGGTCTGGTTTATTGGAATAAAGGCAGTTGTATATATCTTGCAGAAGGCATGAAGTGGGGAGGGGGAGTGCTGTGGAGATAATTAGAGCAAGGGTGATCCGACAGGGCTTGCAAAACCTTTTTTCGCAAGATAAGTTTGGAACGTCCTGGGGACTGGAACATCCTGGGCTTATCTTCAGCAAACGTTAGCATAGTCCTAAACATAGGATCCCTGCTGAGCCAGCAGGGCTTGTCCGGACTTGTCCAGGCGGGTCTGTGTCTCGGTTTCGAACACTTCACTTAGCATAATGTCTTCTAGTTCCATCCATTTACCTGCAAATTTCATGATATCATCTTTCTTTACTGCTGCATAGAACTCCATTGTGTAGATGTCCCACATTTTCTCTATCCATTCATTGGTTGAGGGGCATTTGAGTTGGTTCCAGTTCTTCTCTATTGTGAAGAGAGCTGCAATAAACATAGATGTGCATGTATCTTTGCAGTAGAATGAGTCTTATAGGTATATACTCAGGAGTGGTATGACTGGGTCAGGTGGTAGATTCATTTTGAGTCTTTTAAGGGTTCTCCACCCTGCCTTCCATAGTGTTTGTATGAGTTAACATTCCCATAAGCAGTGGATGAGTGTTCCCCTTTCCCCACATCTTTTGATGTCTTTTGATGATATTAGCCCATCTTATCAGAGTGAGATGATACCTTAGAGTGGCTTTTATTTGCATCTCCTTAATTATTAATGATGTTGAACACTTTTTATGATGTTTCTCAGCCATCTTTTTTCCTCACTTGTGAAGTCTCTGTTGAGCTCTTTACATCTTTTGAGTGGATCATTTGTTTTCTTATGTCTTCATGTTTTGAGTAGTTTATATATTCTGGATGTTAATGCTCTGTCAGATGAATCACTGGTGAAGGTTTCCTCCTACTCTGGGGGTTTTCTCTTCATTTCATTGATGTTTCTTTTGCTGTACAGAAGCTTTTGAGTTTAATGAGATCCCACTTGTCAATTGTTGAGGTTATTTCTTGAGCAGCTGCTGTTTGATTTAGAAAGTCTTTTCCTATGCCTATGTCTTATAGGTTGCTGCCAACATTTTCTTGTATCACCTTCAGAGTTTCACCTTCACGTTGAGGTCTTTGTTCCATTTGGAGTTGATTTTTGTATAGGGTGAGAGGTAGGGAGTAGGAAGCTTTCTTTTTGTGCCAAACAGGGACCAGATGGCCCTGCTAAGGAGAATGGGGACACAATGCCTGCTTTGTGGATGCTGTGGGGAGCTGACCCTATAGCACAGCCTGGGTGGTACTTCCAACTCAGACCCTTAGCCTGGACCCATGAGACACATGTTCCACTCTTGGCTTCTCACCTGCCCAGAGCCTGGACAGGAATTGCAGGCTGATGGCTGATTGACTCCCTTCAGCCAATACCCACTCAAAACACCAGCTACCCAGATTTGTGGTCCACAAAGGGGAGCCTTTTTCCTACCCACTGGCCACCTGAATGAAATGCAGGTCTACCTTAGCCTGTATGTGTGCAATAATGAATAAAAATAATGGCCGGGAATTCCGTGATGATGTTACTATGAAATTCAAATTTATTCTTTGCTACAGCCTGCTTTTGTAAACTAAATGACGTCAGTTACCAGGACTAATCATAACCCCCCAACTCTGTGCCACTGTACACCATTGCCCCACCCAGCATCACACACCGAGGCCACGTGGTGCTTGCTCTTTCTTGGGGCAGGGCCAGACCCTCAGCCATGTGGTGCCCTGAGGCATGCTAGTTGGAAAGCCAGCCTGAAATTCGAGCTAGATTTCCCTACATCTCTCTCCTCCTGTTTTTATTTTTTGAGAGGCAGACAAGCCCATGGGAGAGGTTGGCATCTATAAAGGAATCTGTTCTTAAATACATGGTTGCTCAAACCTATCTTGAGTGCTGGGTGGAGGCAGAACAGACCTAAGGTTTTTATCTTTTACACTAAAACCAATTTGTGCCCCCAAGCCAACCATTAGGTAACAAGAAGTAATAAGCAATGAATACAAGCATCCTTCATGTAAAACCAATTTGCAAGTGGCTATGCCCAAACTTAGACAGCCCAAGATCCCCATTGTCCAGCTGGAGGGGCTTGCATGTACAGGCATTTTGATCAAATAAGAGTCCAGTGTATATTGATGTAGTTCCACAATTCACCTCAATCACAGCCCTTATATTCTACCATACCCCCTCTTCTGCAGATTCTTCCCTAAGCTTTAGAAAAGGGGCACAAGTGGGCAAGAAGCAACACAGTCTTTCTCTTGAGATGGGATTTTGGATTCTGGTCAGTTCAGGCTGTTTCCTTTCATGCGTTGGCTGTTTATCCAGGAATAACGTTTTAATCCTACAAACAAAGCACAAGCAATTAGATGTGCAAGCATTTAAACAGTACTAATTATTATGGTAAGTTACATTGTTGGAATAAACACAGATGTTTAGATGGTATGATAATACATGAACTATCGCTTTGCTGTAAAAGATGACAAGATCTTACTGTAGCTTATAACATCTGCTAACCACTAGAGGACGTAAGCTTGTGGCATCAGCCATGAATTATTCCTCCAAGGAGAGAGCCAATCAGATTTGGTATATACAGACATATGGCTGACACTGCTGCACAGTATTTCCAGGCAGGTGAGGTGTAGCTGATGCTGACAGAGGAGTCTTGCTTGACTCAAGGAAACCAATATTTGCTTTATTGATTTGGTGGCCTTTGGTAACACTCTCTGGCATTTCAGATGCCAACTGTACACTTGCAAGTGTGGTCTCAATACATCTTTCCCATGCTTACACCAGGTCTTCAATAGCAGGGCCTTACCGCCTCTCTTCTTACAGGTATCACAGTTTACAGGCAAAAAGCCTTTACCTTTTTGGGGCTTGGATACCCTAGCCAATATCTCCTTGGCAGAATAATCCTCTGCTAATACCAGAGCTCTCCTGTATTAATATATTTTGCTTAATTACACCGATTATAAAGACTTTACTATTTGGCCTTGAATGGAGAATATCTTTTCACAGTTCTTATAATTAAAGAAAGTAGTTATACCTTTTTTATACAAAATTACCTCTATAAGAGTTGGCTCTAATTTACAGTTGGGGAATGACTTATCATTATGTTTTTCTTTGTTCTATGAAAAAGGAGACAAGAAAGTCTTTCATATTAAAACATTTTAGCACCTGGAAGGTTAGTTCATTAGGACACATTCTAAACAGTTTTTACAAATAGTATCCACAGAGATGTTTGGTGCCTGTAGCAGTCTGAGGCTTTCCTTCCTTAATGTTCAGATGGGACAGCTTCTCTGTTGGTATTTCTTGGTACATCCTGTATCTTTTCTTTCTCAGTCATTAAGTTGGTGATGTTTTGACCTGTGGAAACATGCAAATCTTTCCCCATAGTTAGTTTTAAGATTTAAATGGAAAATTTTGAAAAAAAGATTTAATATATAACTGCATCCCCCCGTTTTTATTTTAGATTTCTATTTTTTGACCCAAGAATCTCAAAAAGGCAGTTGTATTACATATACCTATATGCAGGAATCAAGGTGTAAATTTTTATTAAATTTACTCAAGCTGTTTATCATTGACTGTATGCTGCTAATTTGGGAAGGAAACTTAATTCCTTTAGTTAAATTATCCTACAAGTAAAAGAAAATGTACAAGATGATACTATACAACACAAAAATTATAGAAAACAGTTGTATGCATTAACCACAAAGTTGTTATACAAATTATAAGTAAAACAAATGTGGACAACAATTTATATTTCCAATTAGCTTAAATGTATTACAATTTTTATTAAAACCCTTTTAACCAATGTTGTTTAATATAGACATTTTTACTTTTACTAAGTCCTAAAATACCATATAATATGTAGACAAACTTTGGGCAAATTTGGATACCTGTTAAACACATACTAATTAAAAATACATTGTTCCTAAAATTCTTTCACTAGACTGTGACTTCAGAGAAATCAAGTCCATTAACTTATATTTATTTGTATTTCTGTATAAATCTCTACCGAAATACCTCTACATAAATGTATAATATTTATTGTAAACATATCACTATAAATCTTATAAAGTGGGTTTATAACAATCACTTTCCTTTCTGTACTTGGAGGTGGTTTTTCCAGGCCTGGCACAAAACTCTGTTTTAAAGATGTTTTACCTAGTTGTTAAATGCTTTACAATACACATTTAACCATCCTTTAAATTATATCTAAAATAAAATAAGATTATTTCTTAAAACCAATTTATTTTCTACAACACTTTTTAAGAATTCATTGGTTTTTCTCTCAGGCATCGAAGAAGCATATCCAGTAGGTGGCAGCATACACCCAAAGAGTAGTTAACTGCAACAACACCTGTACAATTTTATTAGTAATTTTTTTAACCAAGACAAGTAAATTACACAAATGACCATAGTTTAACTATATTAATAGAGCTGCATCCAATTTGGAGGGGCCAGTTCCAGCTCAGAGGCTTTTTAGAATTTTACAAATGCATATTAACATTTACATAAACCCGATTAAAGATCATTAACATCAAAAAGTATAAACCAAGTTTTGTGTAGGTTGAATCTGTAAGTGATTTATAGTTGACCTTTAAAACACAGGAGTTTAAAAAGTTATAGGGGTTAAAACAAAATACTTATACATCCATACACACATGTGCACATGCACACATACATACAAGCATACACAAACTTATGTACAAAGGAAAAAGGTAGTGAGACCAATTTGTGGGAAGGAAGTTTCATTATTGTCTTATTTATGCTCAATGAGAAAAGGTCATTTCCACAATTAAGGTTGGGTTTGAGTCTTTACAGAGGTCCACTGTCTGTCTCCTGAGTATTGGAATCAAAGCTGCACCTTCAAAACACAAGGAAAGATGAACCACTGCCCCCGGTCAAGAATGCCCAAGGCTTTATGCTTCCCAGTCACACACAGAATACTGTAAAGCCAGCCCTCCCTCCACCAGCCATCCACTGTCTCTGGAGCAGGAGAGGGGCACAGAACAAACTTTGGACTAGATTAACCAGAGTATTTACAAACAGCTACAAACTGAAAAGTGTAACAGCTTCATATTTTGCCTTTGGTCTTATCAAGGCAGGGCTTCCCCGCATTCAGTTCACCAGGAGCTCAGTCTGTAGATCAGGCAACACTTGAACTCACAGACACCTAAAGGCGTGGGCCACTACACCTGGCTCTACAAGCCTGGAATTTACAAGCTCAATTCGCATCACAGAAGATTGGCCTCTAGAAGAGATTTTGGGGGAAGTTAGCAGACAAAAACAAGACCTCAGCAGAATTAAGCACTATTCACACTATTTAACACTATTTACAGAAAAAATTTTAAGGAGGACTTTTTAAAAACACATTTAAACTGTGGCTGGCTTTTCACAAACTTCCATGCAAGCCGATGTTGGTAGACTGATTCCAGGGTAGGGAGTTGCTTCCACAACCCAAGCCAGCCTGTGCAAAGGTGCAAATGTGCACCTCTATAGAAGGCCTGCAACAAAAGGCTTGAGCTTGCTCCTCTGGCACGCCTGTCCTCACTGCCTCTGTGACCTTCACCACCTGAACTGCTTCCAGAAGGTGGAAGCTGGGCTTCTCCTAGGAGCCGAAACCGAGGCTGCAGAGTAGGTTTCCAGCCCATTTCAAAACCTCTAGAAAGCAAGTGGACAGGAG
This sequence comes from Rhizomys pruinosus, assembly GCA_009823505.1. Taxonomy (NCBI): domain Eukaryota; kingdom Metazoa; phylum Chordata; class Mammalia; order Rodentia; family Spalacidae; genus Rhizomys; species Rhizomys pruinosus. The sequence goes on from VZQC01003136.1 coordinate 242,871, forward strand.
ATGGAAGGCTCCTCTCACAATTTCTCTGAATACCCACAACCTGGGAAGGCTGGGGAAGCAACAGATGTCCCCAATACAGGGAAGCCAAAACAGCACTTACGGGCTCCATAATGGTGTCCTGCTGAGTAGGTGAAAACCCACAAGAGACTGCAGGCTTCCCAAAGCCTATCAGAGAAACGGTCTCTGGCACACAGGCCAAGTCCCCATCAGCACCATCCACAGACACATCAGCAGAGTCAACACGAGAATTCCCTCTGCCTCCATCCTTAGTCTGTGCCTTCACTGATTTGGAGATGCTAAACTTTCTCTATGCCACAACTTGAAACACAACAGCCAGCCACAGCAAACCACAGCACACAGTTAACAAACACATGCCATACATCACAAAACAATTCCTCCTGAAACTTAGCTTCCTTAAAGGTGTCATTTCCCATCTTGCAGAGATTCTAGCTTGCCAAACTGGTCTCCATGCCCCACATTTGTGGTGCCATATGTAGGAAGCTTTCTTTTTTTTTGGTCTTTTCGAGTCAGAGTCTCCCTGTAGCCCCTGCTGTCCTGGAACTCACTATGTAGACCAGGCTGGCCTTGAACTCACAAAGATCTGCCTGCCTCTGCCTCCCAAGAGCTGAACAGGGACCATGAGGCCCTGCTAAGAGGAATGAGGACACAGTGCCTACTTTGTGGACACTGTGGGGAGCTGACCCTTCGGTGCAGAGGCCTGCTGGCTACTTCCCATAGCCTGTGTGATACTTCCAACTCAGGCCCTTAGCCTGGACCCACGAGACATGTGTTCCATTCTTGGCCATGGCTTCTTACCTGCCCAGAGCCTGGACAGGAATTTCAGGCTGATGGCTGATTGCCTCCCTTCAGCCAATACCCACTCACAACACCAGCTACCCAGATTGATGTTTCACAAATGGGAGCCTTTTTCCAACCCGCTGGCCACCTGAATGAAATGCAGGCCCACATTAGCCTGTATGCACACAATAATTAATAAAAATAATGGCTGGGAATTGTGATGATGTTACTTTGAAATTCAAATTTATTCCTTGCTACAGCTTGCTTTTATAAACGAAATGACGTCGCGTCGCAGGACCAATCATAAGTCCCCCAACTCCGCATCACTGCACACTGTTGCCCCACCCAGCATCACACACCTAGGCCATGCTGCTTGCTCCTCCTTGGGGCGGGGCCAGACTCTGAGCCACACTGTGCCCTGAGGCATGCTAGTTGGAAAGCCAGCCTGCAATTCGAGCTGGATTTCCCTACAGTAGGGGTTTAATTTTATTCTTCTACAAATGATAATCCAGTTTTGCCAGTACCATTTGCTGAAGATGCTGTCTTTCCTCCATTGAGTCTTTTTGGCTCCTTTGTCAAATATGAGGTGACTGAAATTGTAAGTGCTCAAGTTTGGATGCTCAATTTTCTTTCAATGGTCTATGGGTCTGCTTTTGTGCCAGTACCAAGTTGTTTTTATGACTATAGTCCTTTAATATAGTTTGAAGTCTGGTAAAGTAATCCTCCCCTGTATTGCACTTTTCACTCAGGGTTGTTTTGGCTATTCAGGGTCTTTTGTTTTTATGTATGGATTTAAGGATTTTTTTTCCAAGTCTGTGAAGAAACACTTGAGGATTTTAATTGGGATTGCACTGAATCCATATATTAATTTGGATAAAATAGACGTTTTTTTTTTTACAGTATTAATTTTTCCAATCCATGAGCATGGAGGTCTTTCCATCTTCAGATCTTCTTCAATCTCCTTCTTAGGGGTTTCCAATTTTTGTTGTATCAATATTTGGTGTCTTTGGTTAAGTTTGTTCCTAGGTATTTTATTGTTTTTGTGGCTATTGTGAATGGGAAGGTCTTCTTGTATTCCTTCTCCAGTTACTTGTTGTTGGTATAAAGGAAGGCTACTGATTTTTCTAGGTTAATATTGTCTGCCACTTTACTGAAACTCTTATTCATTTCTAGGAGTTTTCTGGTAGAGTTTTTAGCATCCCTTAGGTAAGGTAAACTATCATATCATCTGCAAAGAGGGATAGCTTGACTTTCTCTTTTCCAATTAGTACTTCTTTAATTTCCATTTCTTGCTTTATTGCCCTGGCAAGTGTTTCAAGCACTATGTTGAAGAGGAGTGGTGTTCCTGCCTTTAAGGGGAATGCTATTAACTTTTCTCCATTTAGGATGATGTTAGCTGTATGTTTGTTGTATATGGCTTTGATTACATTGAGGAATGTTCCCTCCAGTCCAATTCCCTCTACGACTTTAAGCATGAAGGGATGCTGAATTTTGTCAAAGGCATTTTTTTGCATTAATTGAGATGATCATGTGGTTTTTGTCTTTCAGCCATTTATGTGTTGTATGATATTTATTGAACTCCAGCCCCAGAGGTAATCTCTTATAAAACCAGTATAACTGCTTTCTTTAATTGACTGATAGACATAGGAACTGTGAAAGGATAATTCCCTATTCAGAGCCAAATATAATACTAAAGTCTTTATAAGCTGTGTAATTAAGCAAAATATATTAATACAGGAGACTTCTAATATCAACAATAAATTATTCTTCCAAGGAGATGTTGGCTAGGGGGTCCAGGCCCCCCCAAAAAGGTAAAGGCTTTTTGCCTGTAAACTGGGATACCTGAAAGAAGAGAGGCAGTAAGGCCCTGCTGTTGAAGACCTGGTGTAAGCATGGGAAAGATGTATTGAGACCACACTTGTAAGTGTACAGTTGGTCTCTGGAATGCCAGAGTGTTACCAAATGCCACTAAATCAATAAAGCAAATATTGGTCTCCTTGAGTCAAGCAAGACTCCTCTGTTAGCATTAGCTACACTTCACCTGCCTGGAAATACTGTGCATCAGTGGCAGCCACATGTTTGTATATGCCAAATCCAATTGGCTATTAGCTCTCTCCTTGGAGGAATAACTCACGGCTGATGTCACAAGCTTACACCCCCTAGTGGTTAGGAGATGTTATAAGCCACAGTAAGACCTTGTCATCTTTTACAGAAAAGCTATAATTCATAGATTAGCATACCATCCAAACATCTGTGTCTATACCAACATAACCTACCATAATAATTAGCACTGTTTAAATGCCTGTATATCTAATTGCTTGTGCTTCATTAGGAGGATTAAGAGGTTATTCCTGGATAAGCTGCCAATCGATGAAAGGAAACAGCCTGAACTGACCAGAGTTCAAAACGACATCTCCAGAGAAAGTAGACTGTTTTGTTTCTCGCCCATTTGTGCACCTTTTCTAAAGCCTAGGGAACAATCTGTGGAAGAGGGGCCATGGTAGAATGTAAGGGCTGCGATTGGGGTGAATTGTGAAACTACAGCAATATACACTGGACTCTTATTTGATCAACATGCTCGTACATACAAGCCCCTCCAGCTGGACAATGGGGACCTTGGGCTGTATAAGTTTGGGCATAGCTACTTGCAAATTCGTTTTACATGAAGGATCCTTGTATGCATTACTTATTAATTATTAAAAAATGAATGAAAAAAAAGAAATTCTCAAAAAAGTTAAATGCCAATGATTTTCAAAGGTATGTAGCAACCCAAAACTCCAAACCACGGTGTGTATGTGTGTGTGTTATGCATGTATGTGTGTATATATATCTATATATGTAGTGTGTGTGTGCTTTACTGATCCAAGAGATATTAAGATTAAAAAATACCCCTAACTCTCACCCTATACAAAAACAACTCCAAATGGATCAAAGGTCTCAATGTGAAACCCAAAACTCTATAAATGTTAGAAGCAAACTTTGATATTAACCTGCAAGGTATAGGTGTAAGAAAAGACTTTCTATATCAGATAGCAATTGCGCAGGAAATATGGTCACCAATCAACAAGTGGGACCTTATTAAACTAAAAAGCTTCTGTACAGCAAAAGAAGCAATCAAAGAAGTGAAGAGAAAACACACAGAGTGGGAGGAAATCTTCACTAGTGACACATCTGACAAAGGTTTAATATCCAGAATATATAAATTACTCAAAAAACAAAGGAGCAAGAAAAAAAATGACCCAATCAAAAGATGGAGTAAAGAGCTGAACAGAGAGGCTTCACAAATGAAGTAAAGATGGCTGAGAAACATCTTAAAAAGTGTTCAACATCACTAATAATTAAGGAAATGCAAATTAAAACCACTTTAAGATTTCATCTTACTTTGGTAAGACTAGCTATGATCAGGAAAACAAAGGATACCAAATGTTGGAGAGGTTGTGGGGAAAGGGGAACACTCATCCACTGCTGGTGGGAATGTAAACCTGTACAATCCCTATGGAAAGCAGTGTGGAGAACTCTTAAAAGACTCAAAATGAGATACCACCTGACCCAGTCATACCACTCCTGGGCATATACCCACAAGACGCATCCTATTGCAGAGATACAAGCACAGCTATGTTTATTGCAACTCTCTTCACAGTAGGAAGTAACCCACCTGTTCCTCAACTAATGAGTGCATAAAGAAAATGTTTCATGGCTACACAATGGAGTTCTATGCAATGGTAAAGAAAGATAACACTGCAGGGCTGGTGGGCAGTGCCTTTAATCCTAGCACTTGGGAGGCAGAGGAAGGCGGATCTTTGTGAGTTCAAGGCCAGCCTGGTCTACAGAGTGAGTTCCAGGACAGCTGGAACTTTTTTAGCAGGGAGACCCTGTCTCAAAAAGACAAAAAAAAAAAAAATGACATCATGAACTCTGCAGGTAAATGGATAGAACTAGAATCCATTATGCTAAGTTAAGCAACATAGGCCCAGAAAAACAAATGACATATGGTGACCCTCAATTGTGGATCTTAGCACCAAATCCCCATTTTTAAGGCAAACTGACTTTTTTTTCTTTTTTAAAATATAATACCTAATGTTACTCATCAATATGCTATGTAATGTAGGAATGTAAAGTAATATTATTATTTTCTTTGCCTACATACAACTCTACTGTCAAAATGTGAATTCCTAAACATGTTTTGGAATTAATCTATAGTTTATTTTCATACATCATAATTTTGGTATATGTTTGGCATGTATATATGCATATTTTATTTTGAAGCAATACAAATCAGAAGGAAAACAACAACAAAAAAGACTCAGTCAAAGAGCCAAAACAGTAAACTTCTACAACAAAGAAATTAAAAAAAAAAGAGAGGGTATGAAAAAGACTGAGGAAAAGATGCAAAACTGTTAGGCAGAATGGCATGATCTCTGGCCGGGAGGGGCAGGGAAGAGGGTATAATATAGTAGATAAAAATGGTTGTATGGGGGCTGAGGAGCATGGCCCTAGCGTGTTAAGAGCGCCGACCTCTCTTAACAGAGGACCCGGTTCGCACCCCAGCAACCCACATGCGGCTGAGAACCGTCTGAAAACGTCCAATCCCAAGAGAACACCAGTTCCAGGGAGAATCTCAACCCTCTTCTGACCTCCGGCCCATTGCACGACCAGGTGCACCAAACTACACCCCTGCATGCAGATGTACATTCATACACCTATGGGAAATAAATAACAATTGTTAAAAAAATGTTAAATATAAAAAGAACATGTTGCTTGAAAGGGCACAATACTTCAATTACAAAATATTAAATCCATTGCACAACATGGCCAGTTAGCATTAATTGTCAACATATTCTAGAATCACTGGAAGCTGGCTTCTGGGCATGTCTGTGGTGAACTATCCTGATTACATCATTGTTGGTGGGAAGCCCCACCCACTGTGGGTCATATCATTTCCTAGGTGGGATCCTGAATCTCTCTTTTTTTTTTTTTTTTTTTTTTTTCTTTTTTGAGGACCGGGTCTCCCTGTAGCAACCAGCTGTCCTGGCAAACTCACTGTAGAACCAGGCTGCCTTGAACTCAACCAAGATCCGCCTGGCCTCTGCTCCCGAAGTGCTAGGATTAAAAGTGTGCGCCACACACCACCCGGCCCACCCGCGCGCTAATACTAGCACATCTTAAGTGGAGAAGAAAGGAGGCTGAAAAGTATGGCATTCATTGCTCTCTTCTTCCTGACTGTGAGTGTGACTTCCCTTTACTTCCCTACCATGATGGCTGTACCTTGAAGTGTGAGCCAAAATTAACCTTTCTTAAGTTGCTTTTGCCAGGGTATTTTTAATCATAAAAACCAGAAAAGAAACTATATGTATACAAAAACATTAGTATGGGAATATTACAACAACTTACTCATAATAGCTTAAACCTTGAAATATCTTCAAATTCATCAAAATAAGAATGAATAGTGACTGTTATTTATCAATAGAACTAAATTACTAATGTGCAAAAATGAATAAATTTCAAAAGATTTTTAAGTGATCTCACTAAAGAGAGTATATATATTGAATAATTAAATAATTACATTTTAGAAAATTCTAGAAAAAAAGAAAATTCTAGAAAAGATATTAATTGATACTGTAAAAATGATCAGAGTAGTGATTACTTCTAAAAAGATGGAAATGAGGACCGGGCATGGTGGTGGTGGTGCACGCCTTTAATCCTAGCTCTTGGGAGGCAGAGGCAGGCGGATCTCTGTGATGTTCAAGGCCAGCTGGTCTGTCTATCATAGCAAGTCCAGGCAGCTGGGACTAAATGGAGACCCTTCTCAAAATACCAAAAAAAAAAAATAATAAAAAAATAAAAATAAAAAAAAAAGATGGAAATGAGGGGACACTGGACAAGGCATATGGCAATTGTTAGGAAAGATGATACAATTATATATTTCAAAGTATATGGATTTAGTTATAATAGAAAAACTGTCAACACATTTTGAATTATAGTTAATGATGAACAGATTGGAGTATATTAAGAGATTTTTATCTATTAAAATTTACTCTTGGGCTGGGGGGGGGGATAGTGCAGCCGTTAAAGGCTGAGGCTAAAAACCGCAAAAAAAAAAAAAATCTACTCTTATTTTAAACAAAAAAATGATAGAACTATCATAGTAACAGACATCAAAGTACACTAAGAAGCAATAAATACAGTATCCAGTGGCACAAAAATAGACCCATTAACCACAGGAGCAGAACTGAGTGCCGAGAAATGAGTGCACACATTTATGGCCAACTGTTTGTTTGACAAAGATGACAAGCATACACGTTAGAAAAAGGACAGTCTCGGGGCTAGAGATGATTCAGCAGTTAAGAGCACTGGCTGCTCTTGTCCCAGAACCTATAAGGCAGCAATGGATCATCTATCACTTAAGTTCCAGGGAACCCCATGCCCTCTTCTGGCCTCTCTGGGCATTGCATGACATCACGCCCACATGCAACTAAAACACTCATATACATAAAAATAAAATAATAGAAAAAGGACAGTCTCTTCAATAAGTGTTGCTGAAAAAACTGCATGTCCACATATGAAAGAATAATGTTAGATAGTTATTTCTCACCATACACAAAAATAAACCCAAATGGATTAGACTTAAATGTAAAACCCTAAACTGTAAAATGAGTAGAAAAACAAGTTGGGTGTGGTGGTGAACGCCTTTAATCCCAGCACTCAGGAAAAACGGTAGAAAACCTCAATGATCTTGCTTTGTCTGCTGATTTTTAAATATGAACCCCAAAGCATAGGCAGTATGGTTCAATATAAACAAGTCAATAAATTATCACATCAACAGAATGAAGGATGAAAACCACGCAACCACCTCAGTAGACACAGAAAAAAACTCACTTACTATGACTGAATATCACATGGGAAATAAGACCAAGTCAGCAATGAGAAGCATATCATCAGAAAACGCATCAGAAGGCTTTGCTGATGACTTCTGTGCAGCAATTAAAGAGGAAATCAGTCTAATTCTTCTGAGATTATCCCCAAAAATAAAGAGGAAATAATGCAGAACACATTCTATGAGCAGAATGAAACAAATAAGGGTATATAAGGAATGTGCAAAAAAAAAAGTAGTAAAACTAATTGCATAAATGGGCAGTGATCTTAGACAATTCTTTAAAAACATACAAAATGGCCAGCAAGTGTCTGGGGAATGCTCCCCTCACTAATCACTAGGGAGAGGAAAATAAAAACATGTCTTACTTCAGTTATAATGTTTATTATATGAAAAGATAACTCTAACAAATAATAATGACAATGTGGGAGAAAGAGGAACTCATGAGTGTGGATAAGAATAAAAATTAGTTTAGTCACTGTGAAAAAGAGAATTCTTCAAAAACCTAGATATGTCTATGAAGTGGAAATGAAATGAAATCAGTAAGTAATCTATCTGCACTACTTAGTTCACTGAGCGCTGCTTACAAAAGCCAAGATATGGAATCAACTTTACCATCTATGTATAGATTAATGTCTGAAGAAAATGTGGGATATATGCACACTGCAATACTATTAAGCCTTAAAAAGAAAGAAATTCTATCATTTGCAGCAACATGGGTAAACAGAACAAATAGTATATGTTATATAAGCCAAGCAAAGAGAGGCAAATACTGCAGTTATACATAAGGAAACAAGATATTGACATTGCAGGAGCATATTTTAAATGTTCCTACCAAAAATGTTAATTAGTTCACTTAGCTGTTTTCCAATATATACATATTTCAAAACATTAAATCACATCGTTGCACATGATCAATGTACAATTTACACCAATCTTCAACATTAACTCGTAAAAATTTTACTCAGCATGTATCAGGAGAATAGGCTGGATGAATGCCAAGTGGACAGAGGGATGATCACTGGGTGACAGGAGATCCTGACTCAGGCTGACTCCAGATACAACTTGTATGTGTATTAATTAGCACCATACACCAGCTCAGACACGTTATACCTAAGGGACAGAAATGATATCAGTCTCCTCAGGTAAATTCATGCTGGCAGCTCACAGCATTGTTGGCCCTAATGTTTTTCATCAGGCTAGAAATTTCCTAGAAGAACCTTTAGTATTTTCTCAAGTCTTTCTATTTAGACCTCAGCTTTCTTTTCTTTAAAAAACATTTTTTAAGCAAAGTACATTTATTCAGCTACAATAATACATTTTAGAATTATACTATACAGTAGGAAATAAAGCAAATTTCTCAGTGTTCTCAAATTCCTGGCATGTTATTCTGAGATTCAGGAACTAGCTTGCTTTTCTGTTGTTTTGCTTTTGTTGCTGAGTCTGAAATTACTAAGTAAATGATTCTAAAACAAAACAAAAGACAAGATCTGGGCCAGAGAGATGGCTCAGTGGTTAAGAGCACTGACTGCTCTTGCCGAGACCCAGGTTCAGTCCCCAGCACCCACATGCTGGCTAACAACTGTCTTTAACTTCAGTTCCAGGGGATATGATGCCCCCTTCTAACCTCTCATGGCATTGCATGACATGGGTACACTTACATACATGTAGGCAATACACTCATACACATAAAATTAAAATAATAACAGCTGGAGAGATAGTTCAGCAGTTAAGAGCACTGACTGCTCTTTCAGAGGACCTGGGTTGGATTCCTAGCACCTACATGATGGCTAACAACCATCCATAACTCCAGCTCCAGGGGAATCCAACACCCTCTTCTGATGTCCATAAGGATTGCATGACACAGGTGGACTTACATACAATGCTGGCAATACACTCATACATAAAATATAAATAATAGATAAAATATTTAAAATAAATTAGTAAAAAAATAAAATATTTTTAAAAAGCAAGACAAGATCATTCCAATAAGTGCTACAGACAAAAATGACATTTTTACAGTTTCCACTTTCAGGCCAATCAGGAGGAGTCACAGACATCCAGATAGCCCTAGGTGGTTTCTCCTAGAGCTTTAGCAAATGGTGACAGAAAAGACAGATTCTCATATTCTAGAAGACAGTTCTTTAGCCAAGCATCATATCGAGGAAGCTCTAGAACCAGTTTATCATGACACCAATAAAGAAAACTCATACCAGGAAATTTGCTTCTGAAACTCACCCAGTGAGCAATGAATGAATCCAACAATCACGACATTCACATTTTGAAAAGACAAAGTGTCAGGGTAGGCACAAAGCTTACCAGCATGAGACTCAAATAACATGGCTGTAGCCAAAAGTCCTCAAGATGGACTCTTTCCTCACGTGTCAGTGTTCAGTGTCCCTCTTGAGCAAGCATGTGAAGACAGACACTATCAGTTACAGTGTACTAAAGAAAATGGGATGAGGCAAATCCATTTTGAGCACAATAGAAAATCTTCCCAGTAGCCTTTGCATTTCGCTCATGTTCACAAGGTCCCTTTATTTCTAAATTCTTGATACAATGCCTGCTGGGATGTATGTAAATACGAGAAGCAGAGCTGAAAGAAGTGAAAGTGGTCATAGCCAAATATCTATTCTTGGTGCAGGTTAATGCGTGGCTCAAATCTAACCCTATTGGCTTTGATCTATGTCTAAGGCCCCACACCCAACAATTCCAACATTGCCTGTCAATGGGTCTTTGGGCACATCCCACTGGAATCCAGGAAATGACTCTTTGGGTATGTTTTAAGATCATTCTGAGAATCCCGAGATACCACAGCAAATCTCTATTAAATTCCACTGCCATGTTGGTACATGAAGACAAGGCAAACAACTTAGGCCCAATATGTATGATATGTTAGAAATTAACCCAGACAGTTAACTTTGTGTGTGTCTGTGCATGTGGGTGCATGTATGTACGTGTATGCTGGTGTGCATGTACTGATGTGTAAAGGCATACAACAGGCTAGAGGCTGATGTTGAGTGTCTTTCTAGATATTTTTCAAACTTTTTTTTTGAGTCAGGATCCCCCTGTAGCCCCAGCTGGTCTGGAACTTGCTATGTAACCCAGGCTGGCCTTGATCTCACAGAGTTCCACCTGCCTCTGCCTCCTGCATGAAGGGAACAAAGGTGTGTGCCCACACACCCAGTTTCAACCTATTTATTATGTTTTTTGAGACACAGTCTCTCACTGCCCCTAAGTCTCACTGATTGGCTAGCCTGGCTGTTCAGCAAGCTCTGGGTTTCTCCCATCTCCACATACCCTGAGCTGGGAGGACATTTGCATGCTGCCATGCCCAGGTTCCTTGATATTTGACTTTACAGTCCACAGAGCAATGTCTTTGCTGGGATATACTGAGATGAGTGTGATGAAAAGGGAGCCAACTCACTAATGCTTCTTTCATTGGTTACAGGGGCCGGTTGCATTGAGGCAGCTGCAGTGCAGTAGATAGAGAAATGAACTTGGAGTTTTACAGCCATCTCAGGAAGCAAACATGAATTTCAATTACATAAGCAAATTAAATCACATTTTTCATGACACAAAGCAAAAACCAAACAAACAAACAGACAAAAAAACCCTGTTACTATAGGAATGAAACTTTGCCTGTCTTGAGGCAAGAACTTGTAAGACCTCTCCTGCAAAACCTGCGATATCTCTGTGGGCATCCAGTTGTCTCTGTGAGTTATCTGTAACTCACTCCGGAAGTTCCGGGATATTAGAGTGTTTTCTCGCCTCGCCTATCTCTACAAAGTTCCAGAACTAGATGGCCCCTTCCCTTAAGGTATTGAGCAAAACATCACCTCTAGTTTACCAGTTGCACAAACAGTAGCTCTGCAGTCCCCCTGTAAGAGCCAAGGTGGCTCACCCCTCCCTCCCGCTTGCTCCCCACTTCCTTGCCCAGAGCACAGTAACTTTTGGTATATAAACATACTGCTAGCATGAATAAATGAGAGAGTTTTATCTCCCGGGCTTTCTCTTAGTCTGTGTCTGTCTTTCTTTTCCATTGGGTAACTTCTCTGTGGTCTCCTCCCCCGTCCTTGCCAGAGCTAAGCCTAGAGACTGACGGCCTGCAGGCAGGAGATAGCCTTGAAGCTCACAGTCCTGTGGAACTGCCACACATGGTTGTAGAAGGAAAGAAGATCATGTGGATCATGGCCACGTGTGACTAAAGGACCATCAGATGATTAGGAAACTCTCACATGTTACCATATGCTTTTGATAAAGCCCAAATAATAATAATAATAATAATAATAATAGTAAAATAATTTCTAAGAATAATGAAAACATTAAGATTATTGCCCTCATTTTTTTTTTGTCTTTTCGAGACAGTGTCTCCCTGTAGCCCCAGCTGTCCTGGAACTCACTCTGTAGACCAAGCTGGCCTTGAACTCACAAAGATCCACCTGCCTCTGCCTCCCAAGTGCTGGGATTAAAGGCATGCACCACCACGCCTGGCCTATTTGCCCTCATTTTATTTTTATTTTTATTTTTTTAATTTAAGTTTTATTGATGCTTTGTGCATTTCGTACATCATTTTCCAATTCAGATCAGGCATATTTCCCTTTCCCTTCCCCCCCACCCCCACCCCATCCCAGATCATGTATTCTGCCATAACTGTCTGCATTTCTCTGTTTTTTTTTTTTTTTTCATTTTTTCGCTCTACGTGATAATCCATGAGTACAAGCATCCTTCATGCAAAACCTATCTGCAGGCTGTTGTGCCCAAACACCTACAGCCCCACCATCCAGTGGGGGGTGACAGGTTGTTTGTTCAATCAAGTTGATCAAATGAGTGTCCAGACTACATTGCTGTAGTTTCACCATTCACCCCAATCGCAGCCCTTACATTCTACCACGCCCCCTCTTCCGCAGGTTGTTCCCTAGGCTTAGAAAAGGGGCACAGGTGGATGAGAAGTAAAACAGTCCACTCTCTCTGGAGCTGTTGACTTGGACTCTGGTCAATTCTGGCTGTTTCCTTTCATGGGCTGACAGTTTGTCCAGGAGTAACCTTTCGATCCTACTAATGAAGCACAAGCAATTAGATATATAGGTATTTAAGCAGCACTAATAGTTATGGTAGGTTACTTTGGCATAGACACATATGTTTGGATGATATGTTAATCCATGAATTACATTTTTCCCCCCTGTTAAATATGACAGGGTCTTACTGTGGCTTATAACATCTCTTAACCTGTAGAGGATGTAAGCTTGTGGCATCAGCCATGGGTTATTCCTCCAAGGAGAGAGCCAATAGCCAATTAGATTTGGGATATACAGGCACATTTTGCCCTCATTTTAAAGTAGATTAGTTTCTACCCTTAATATCTTCCATTTTCCCATACAAAATAAAGTATAGCATATACTTTAACTTAAGAGCATAATGGTTTGTAAGCTTCCATTATTATACATGAGCATACACAGATTTATACACACTCCTTCAAAATATGCACAAAATAGGGGCTGGAGAGATGGCCTAGCAGTTAAGAGTGCTGACTGCTCTTGCAGAGGACACAGATTCGATCCCCAGCACCCATATGGTGCCTGAGAGCCATCTTTAACTCCAGTTCCAGGGGAATCTGACGCCCTCTTCTGACCTCTGTGGCATTGCACAACACAGGTACATGGGCCTGTATGCAGACAGTACATTCATACACATAAAAAATTAAATTAAATTAAATTAAAAAAAGATATTCAACTTAAAAAATGCACAAAATAAACATACAATGAGTTTAGGTGAACTAGTAATTTCAAATACCATTATTAGTTATGTCAAACAAGTGCATACCTCCCAATAGAAGTATTCACAAATACTTTTCACAAATGCCTTGGCTCTTTAAATAGTGCAGCTATTTAAGGCTAGTTCTCCTAGCATCAAGAAAGAATACTATATTACATAGGGGAGCCCAGTCCCCATCAAAGATGTCAGGCCTCTCTGAAGAGAGGTAATCATAGTGCAGATCAAGATGGAACATTGGGCTTTTTGAAGTATACTCTCTTGGGACTGGAGAGATGGCTCAGTGGCTAAGGGCACTTACTAATCTTGCAGAGGACTTGCGTTCAATTCTCAGCACCCACATGGTGGCCCAAACCATTTGAAACTCCAGGCCCAGGTATACTTACATATACACAGACAAAATACTTATAAAATAAAAATAAATTGAATGTTTTTGATATTTTAAGAAACAATTTTTTTCAATAAATCAGATATTTAGTGTTTTACTAACTGCCTTTTACATTTAGAAGAATGAAGACTCTAGGCTCCTACAGACATACATATGTGACTGCTACAGTCTACAGCTTCTTTGCTACCAAACATATTTTAATTTAATACTTTTAAAGCAGAGTACTTTTCCCCTCTGAGTTTAAACCCAACACTATGTTTTGCATTTAATAAATTTTTGTTGAATCATCCAAATCATTTTCCATGTGTTGATTGAATACTATCCCAGAATGAATTATTTTTGTGATATGCTGGGATATTTTAGGGAGAAGTATCTTATCAAGTGAGAAGTGTTGAGTCTTCAAATTTAAAGAGACATTATAAATAAGAACAAATAGAATATAACATTACTAAGGAGTACACGTAAACCCAAAGCAGGGCACATCACAGCATGGGCGGAAAACGGCAGTTGAGATCTTTTCCAGTGCTCCCTGCATTGTGGTACAAGGCATACCTCTTTCTCTGCCAGGTAATTATTGGCCCCTACTGTTAATCACAGAGCACTCCTGTCCCTCTTACAAACAATCGTTTTACTTCTTAGTGATCCAATCAGTCTGTCTGCTTCCATGTAATTCTCTCATTCTACTTCTGAACTTTGCTCTCATCAACAATGTACTCAGCAAAGCATTTAGCCCCCCTTCAGGAAGCCTTGTCAATCCCTCCTTGATGAAATCCAGCTTCTCTTCCAGAAACCTCCTAAAGAAAAATGACAAGGATGATGAGCCCAGTGGCTCGCACTGTCATCCTGGTCAGCCTCATCTAGATGTCAGATCTTGCTAAGTCACACTATAAACCCAGGATTTACCATAGCACAGGGCAGACAAGTAAACATGAGAAGTACATGAGGTCAGACTGAAAGAAATTTCCTTGCTTCTTTTAAGTAATGCTTCTTTAATTTGCTAGCACATACTTTCTCTACTTTCTGCCTACCCAAATGCCAAGGTCCAATCTCACTGGAAAACTGTCAAATGGCTTGACCAAGATTAGGTAGTAGATAGACACCGCCCAGAATAAGAGTGCTAATTTTATTTTTAGATGGGTTCTCCACATAGCCCCAGCTGGCCTGGAACTCACTTTGTAGACCAGGCTGGCCTTGAATTCACAGAGATCCACCTGCCTCTGCCTCCCGAGTGCTAGGATTAAAGGCGTGCACCACCATGCCCGGCTTAAAGATGGTTCTTTTTTTTAAATTTTTTTTATTTATTTTTGTATGTGTATGAATGTACTGTCTGCATGTAGGTTTGTGCGCCCATGTCATGCAATTCCGCGGAGGTCAGAAGAGGGTGTCAGCTTCCCCTGGAACTGGAGTTCTCCTGGAATTGGAGTTACAGACGGTTCTTAGCCGCCATGTGGGTGCTGGGGATACGACAAACACGGGTCCTCTGCAAGAGCGTCGGTGCTCTTAACCACTAGGCTATCTCTCCAGCCCCTTAAAGATGGTTCTTAGCTGCCATGTGGGTGCTGGGAATTTAACCTGGGTCCTCTGCAAAAGCAGTCGGTGGTCTTAACTGCTAGGCCACCTCTCCAGCCCAAGAGTGCTGAAATATTTTTGCACAGACATTCACAGGCACAATTGAGCTCACTCTCAAATATCACGGTGTATATGCCAAGGCTATGACAAGTGACACCTGAGAGTTTCTCTTTTTTTTTTTTTCACTTCTTTTGCAGAAAAATATTTTATTCATTATTTTTATTTTATGCGTATGAGTGTATTGCCTGCATGTGTTTAAGTGCATCCATGCCATGCAATGGCTGCAGAGGTTGAAAGAAGGCATCAGATCCCCTGGAACTTGAATTATGGACGGTTGTTAGCAACCATGTAGATGGTGGGAATCAAACCCAGGTCCTCTGTAAGAGCAGCCAGTGCTCTCAATCACTGAGCCATCTCTCCAGCCACCTGAGATTTTCTTACCAAGAAATATGAAGTGACTAACTCTGGCTGTTTCCTAGAAATGGGTAATTAAAATTATCTATGTGGCACCAAGATAGATATGTAAAGTTTATAAAGAGCTACATGGTTATTGTCTCTCATGACTTTCATAACACAGAATGAGTTTAAAAGGTCAAAATTTAGGTATAAATACTGACCAAGTAATAGCACAATTTTCTACGAGATTTGAGAAATAATGCTAAAGTATATATTTATAGATACTCTGGCCTCCTGTTAAGGAGAATTTCATATTTGTTGGATTCAAGACTTTTTCTTCCTGGAATTATGATAATGAAAATAGATTATTAATTTAGGTTGCAAAGACCAATACCTAATAGTAAAAGAAAAATGAAGAGAATGGGAAGACAAACAGGAAAAGGAAGAAAGATGTTCTAAACCTCTTCTAAGAGGTTCTGGAGTTGAGGGGTGTGATAGCTGTCAGATTTCTTACCATAATGCAAAATTCGGTTGTTTGTTGAGCTCTTGCAAATGGTTCATTGCATTTTGTTTTATAGCTATACTAAACCTACAGTGTCAAGTCATACAGTCATTGCACGGTTGATCTGTTTTTGCCTTTTTGACCTCAACTAGTAATCATTTAATGTTCATCACAAATTCTTCTGCAGATGTTCTTTTAGTCAATTTGGCTATACAAAGTCATCATTTAGTAGAATCCTTATGAAGGACCCACTGAAAAAATAAGAAGTCTTAGATGAGGCCAGGAGAAAAATAGCTCCTGAATTCTTATTCTATCCATATATATTTATATCTATATCTATAGATATAGATATAGATATAGATATAGATATCTATATAGATATAGATATAGATCCATATATATCTATATCTATATCTGTATGTATCTCTCTCTATATAGATATAGATATATAGATATAGATATAGATATATAGATATAGATATAGATATAGATGGATATATCTATACAGATATAGATATATATGGATATAATATATATAATGTGTGCTAACAATTTTATACCCAGAAAAACTGACTATATACATATATTGTTAGCACACATTTTCTTTCTCTGAGACACTTTAACACATCATTCCATTTTCTACTGTCTTCTGCATTATGGAATAAGTCCAATGATAATGTAATATTTTCTCTTATAAGGAATATAATAATTTTACATAGATGTTCAAAGACATTTTTTCTCTTTAAAAGTCAGTAATTTCTACCAGAATAGGTTATGTTGGCCATTTTACGTCAATATCTTCAGGCATAAAATTTATTATTTTAATGAGTATTTTCATTTTTTATTTCAGAAAAATTAGATTACAATTTTATCTTTGTTTCTTTACTCACTGGTTTTTCAAGGACTATTGATCTGTGTGTTGGATCCTCTTTGCCTACTTTCAGTGGTTTTAACTTTTTTTTCAAATGTCTTTTATTTGTTACTTTTCTTTTATGTGTATGACTGTATTGCCTGCATGTTTGTAAGTACATCCATGTAGTACAATTCTCAAAGAAGTCAGAAAAAGATGTCAGATCCCCTGGGACTGGGGGTATATGTGGTTGTTATCCACCACATGAGTGCTGAGAATTGAACCCAGGTCCTCTGAAAGAGCAGATGATGCTCTTACCCCTTGAGCTTTCTCCCCAGCTCCACCTCTCATTACTTTTTATATTAAGGTTAACATGTTTATTTTCCATTTTCTCTTGTATTTGTTATATTTTTCTTTTGTGTAGTTTCATCTTCATTGCTAAAATTACTCCAAGGAGTTATTGTTTCTCTCATTTCTATTTATTTCTGGAGTTTGTTCATTTCATTTCTTAGTTCTTATTCTGATTTATACTAATATTTCATATCCTATATCATTTTCTTAATGTCTCTTAATTTTGTTTGCTAAGAAAGCAAAAATACATGTTTAGCACAGCTCTCTAGCTGTTGTTCTTTATTTACAGAGATAGTACTATTTCTCTTATTGCCTTCCCTTTTAAAGCATTTACTCTGTGTGTGTGTGTGTGTGTGTGTGTGTGTGTGTGTGTGTAGTGCACATGTGCGTAATAGAATGTATGTGTTGGTCAGAGGGCAACTTGCTGGAGTTGATTCTCTCCCTCCAGCATATGTACTTCAGGGATTAAGGTAGGTCCTCAGGCTTGGAGGCCAGGCCTTAGCCCAGTGAGCTACCTTTCTGGCCCCACTTTTTTTTCTTATAACAACTCTATATAGATTTGAGGTAAACTCTTTTTTTTTGATGCTTCTTGTTATTTAAATCTCGTTTTTTTAGCTTTTAGAGATACTGTTCAGTTAGCTTTTCCAATTTCACTGAGAAGGTGTTATAGTTTAAAAATATAGTAGCTCTTCATGTCCTTAATCCCAGTCCTGGAGATGCAGAGTCAGTAGGATCTCTGTGAGTTCAAGGCCAGCCTGGTCTACATAGCCAGCTCCAGGTCAGTTAGAGCCACAGGGAGACCCTGTCTCAAAAAAAAGACAAAAATACAGCAGCTCAAGTATTAGATGTTTCTTTATGCTCTCCTCCTGTCTTCCTGACTGGCTTTGTCTTTTTTTATTTTATTTTTTTTTCTTTTTCGAGACAGGGTCTCCCTGTAGCCCCAGCTGTCCTCGAACTCACTCTGTAGACCAGGCTGGCTTTGTCTTTATGTATCTTTGCAATCCCCACCTTTGTTCCATCTTGGTTTAACTCCCAGAAGTATTTCCTTCTGTCTTTTATGGTCAAATGTTCAGTTCACCTGTGTGTTAGTTATTTTTCTGTTGCTGTGATAAATCGCCATGACCAAGGCAACTTAAGAAAGGAAGAGTTTATTAGGGTTATGGCTCCAAGAGGTAAGAGTCCATCATGTCAGAGGGGCATGGCAGGAGACAGCTGAAACCTAAAGCTGAGCACTCACATCTTCAAGCTGTCCTGGGAATGAGAGAGAGAGAGAGAGAGAGAGAGAGAGAGAGAGAGAGAGAGAGAGAGAGAGCGATGGCCTAGTGTTAAGAGCACCCGACGCTCTTCAGAGGACCGGGTCATCCCCAGCACCCACATGGGGCTGAGACCGTCTGAACTCCAATTCCAGGAGAAACTCCAATTCCAGGGAATCCTAGACCCTCCTCTGACCTCGACGGGCATTGCATGACACGGGTGCACAAACCTCATGCCGACATACATTCATACACATAAATAAAAACATTCAAAACAATTTGAAAAATACTGAAAAATGAATTCAAGCCCCATACGCTACAATGTACAAGACAGTAGAAACCAATTAATAAAACCTAAATATGAAGGAAGAGGTGTGCTCCTAAATGGGAAAACTTCACAGTGTTAAGATACAATCTGCTCAGCATGGTGTGCATGCCTTTAATCCTAGCACTTGGGAGCAGAGGCAGGCGATCTCTGTGAGTTTCAAGGCCGCCTGGTCTACAGATGAGTTCCAGGACAGCTGGGGCTACAGGAGACCCTGTCTCAAAAAAAAAAAAAAAAAAAAAAAAAAAAAGATACAAATCTTCTAGAATTGCTGTACATAGATTCCAATGTAACTTATTCACTGGTTATATATAGCTATTCCCTACTGTTCCCTGCGTGAGGTAAAATACATTCTGGGCTTTCAGTATTTTCAGCTTATGCTGGATTTACTGAGCTTTAACCCAGTTAACATAACTGTGTCCTAAGTTGGGTAGCACTTGTGTATGACTGGTAAATAAGCACAAAACAAGATAACCAATGCTAGTTCAGAAGCACAAAACTCTGGTGCATCATACTTAACAGTACTCAAAGTTAAAAACAATGCTAATTCCAAGTGTTTGGGGGAATGTGGAACAATGAATTGGCCACAGCTGGGGGCTGGAGAAATTAAAACGATACCGCTTTGCATCGCATAGGACTTGTACCAGAACAGTGCAACAGAAAGCGTTGGACTGTCTGAACACNCCGAACATTGAAAGGAAGAAAAGCCTCAGATTGCTACAAACATCAAACCCCTCTGTGGATCCTACTTGTAACAACTATGTATAATGAGTCCTAACGAAACTTACCTTCTAGGAGCAGCAAAGGTTTTAATACGAGACACTTTCTTATCTCCCCCACATAGAACAAGGAGAAATATGATGATGATGTTGTTCTCCAACTGTAAATTGGAGACAACTATTATAGAGGTAATCTCTTATAAAACTGGTAAAACTGCCTTCTTTAATTGACTAATAGACATAGGAACTGTGAAAATGATTATTCTCTATTCAGAACCAAAGATAATACTAAAGGCTCCTTAAGGTATGCACTTAAGCAAGATATATTAATGCAGGAGCTCTGACATCAGCAATGGATTATTCTACCAAGGAGATGTTGACCAGGGGATCCAAGCCCCCATAAAAGGTAAAGATTCCTTGCCTCTAAACTGGGATAGCTGCAAGAAGAGAGGCGATAAGGCCCTGCTGTCGAAGACCTGACGTTAACATGGGAAAGATGTATTGAGAGCACACATGCAAGTGTACAGATGGCCTCTGGAATACCAGAGAGTGTTACCAAAGGCCACTATACCAATAAAGCAAATATGGGTCTCCGTGAGTCAAGCAAGACTCCTCCATCAGCACCAGCTATACCTCACCTTCCTGGAAATACTGTGCAGCAGAGGCAGCCATATGCCTGTATATCCCAAATCTAATTGGCTATTGGCTCTCTCCTTGGAGGAATAACCCACGGCTGATTCCACAAGCTTGCACCCTCTAATGGTCAGGAGATGTTATAAGCCACAGTAAGACCCTGCCATATTCAACAGGAAAAAATGTAATTCATGGATTAACATATCATCCAAACATATGTGTCTATACCAAAGTAACCTATGTAACAATTAATACTGTCTAAATACCTATATATCTAATTGCTTGTGCTTCATTAGTAGAATCGAAATGTTATTCCTGGGCGAACTGTCAGCCCATGAAAGAAAACAGCCAGAATTGACCAGAGTCCAAGACAACAGCTCCAGAGAAAGTAGATGTTTTGCTTCTCATCCACCTGTGCCCCTTGTCTAAACCTAGGGAAAAATCTGTGGAAGAGGGGGCGCGGTAGAATGTAAAGGCTGTGATTGGGGTGAAAGGTGAACCTACAGCAATATAGCCTGGACACTCATTTGATCAACTTGATTGAACATACAAGCCCCCCCCCTGCTGTCTGGTGGGACCAAGGGGCTGTGTGGGTTTGGGCACAACTACTTGCAAATTGGTTTTACATGAAGGATGCTTGTACTCATAAATTATCACCTATTGCTAAAAAATGGAAAAAAAAAACTGAGAGAAAGATGCAGGACAGTTATGGCAGAATGCATGATCTGGGATGGGGTGGGGTGGGACTGGGGGAAGGGAAGGGGAAATATGCCTGAACTGAATTGGAAAATGATGTATGAAATACACAAAGCATCAATAAAAAATATATTTCTTTAAAAAGATGAAAAAAATAAAAATAAAAAAATAAAAAGATGACATGGCCAGGCGTGGTGGTGCATGCCTTTAATCCTAGCACTTGGGAGGCAGAGGCAAGTGATCTTTGTGGGTTCAAGTCCAGCCTGGTCTACAGAGTGAGTCCCAGGACAGCTGGGGCTACAGGGAGACCTTGTCCCAAAAAAGGCCAAAAAAGAAAGACATGAAGATGGACAATAAGTATATTTTGAAATGTTCAACATCTTTAGCAACCAGATAAATTAAGATAAAATCTACATTGAAATTCCATCTGACCCCTTCGGGGTAGCTAAAATCAGAAAATACTAAGTACAGATGCTGGTGAGGATATGGGGAAAATGAACTCATTGGCATTTGATGGGAATTAAGTTAGCACAGACACTTACTAAAAGAATTTAGATCTTCCCAAACCAAAAACTATGATATGACCCATTCGTATCACTCCTAGGTGTATACCCATAGAATCTAAGTCAGGATATGATAGAGATAACTGCACAGACATATTCACTGCAGCACTGGTCACAGTAATCAACATATGAATCATGCCAGCAGATGAACAGACATGAAAAATGTGGAATATATATATGATAAATTATTATACATCCTTAAAGAAGAATGAAACCCTGTGATTTGCAGGAAAATGGTTGCAAGTGGAGATTCTATGTTGAGTGAAATAAGCCAGCCACCAAACAATAAAAATCATAAATTCTTTCACATGTGGAAACAAGTAAGTAAATAACCTGAAAGTATAGGACTATTAGGGCTCAGGAGGAAGAGGGGAGGATAAGAGAGGGCAGGAGAGAGAGACAGGGAGAGGTAAGATGAATGCATAGTATTTGCATATGGAAAAACTGCAGTGAGACTCACTCATGTGCACAATAGGCACTATGAATATAGTTCATTAAAGTCACTCTGTGTCAGCAGGCACTCTCAGATTGTACTCTCTCATTCTCCAGTGGAGGTCAAGTGTATTTGGGGGGTGTTCTAACACCCTGTTCTCATGGGTGTTAAAACTTCACTCTGTTGTCTCTTTTCCACATTGGCAAGATAATTTGATAGACACATGACAGATTAAAGATAGATAATACATTCATACATAAACTAGAAATAACATATTCAAAAAATAATAATGGTTATCCCTAGGTTTTGAGGATTCAGATAGTTTTGTTTCTCTACGTGGTTTGCTGTTGCTACTAAAAAAAAAAAAATGTTCCAGGACAAACATGTTAATTTAACATGTAGGGAAAATATCGCATAATTATTGAGGGCAAAAGTTACTGAATCCTAATGAAAGTTACTGACAGTTTGACCAACTTGTAGGCTAAAAGAAAAGAATGTAATTCGCCATCCCTAAAAGATTGCTGGGGATGGAGAGATAGCTCAGTGGTTAAGAGCGCCGACTGCTCTTGCAGAGGGCCCCAGGTTTGATTCCCAGCACCCGCAAAATGGCTAAGAACCATCTTTAAGCCTTTAATCCTAGCACTTGGGAAGCAGAGGCAGGCAGATCTCTGTGAGTTCAAGCCCAGCCTGGTCTTCAGAGTGAGTTCCACACCAGCTGGAGCTACAAGGAGACCCTGTCTCAAAAAAAAAAAAAAAAATCCTGGAAGCTGACTGTTCAGCGAGTTGAGGTAGAATCAATCTTTAGAGTACTGAAGACATTTTATTCCAGTTTTAAGAACAACTCAACGTGGATTAGAATTTAGGTCACCATCCAGGTGCTCTCTAATAAGCTTAGAATCCTAAAGTCTTCTTATTTCTCCCTGTTTGATACTCTGGATCGTCACCTACACATTAAGGAGGAAATCCTCACCTAGAAACTAATGATTATGGTTAAAATCCAATTTCCTTCATTAGTGTGGGAAGAATTGTGCAAAGTAAGGATGGTGGGCAGTGGGGACCAAGGATGGAAAGGTCTGTGGGTGGTAAGGATGTGGGTGGTCTCAATATGCTATCTCCCAGCAAGGCAGTAGAACTTCAGTTTTGCAATCACGATGTACCTCAGAACCTCCAGACAAAAACTCAGTCCTCAGACAGATAATTCAGTGTAGCCAACACCTTGTTTTCAGCCTTTGTATAACACTGAGGAGAAAACTCATTCAGTCCAGCCAGGGCTTCTGATCTACTTCAGGGACCAGGCAGGATGTCACATCACACCTCCTGTGTGATTGGTGTGGGCAGAGTCATCCAGCCACACTAATCCAGCCAGCCAGGAGCACAGCACATGCTCAGGAGATGGTGTATGGGCCAAGAGGGCCAACCTATCCCCTACCCCTAACACCACGAGTAGTGGTGCAGAGGATCCAGGAAGCTGGTGGAGTTATGGTACAGATGATCCAGTGGGCACAGTGTTGGTGATTCTAGGTTGCACATTCAACATAGAGGAACTGAATGGCAGGAAGCACAGTGAGTGACCAACCAATCCTCCATAATAACATTTGAGACTGGCACCAGAATCCAAACAAAAAAATAAATCCGCATGCCAAAACCACAATGAAAAAAATAGCATGGGAAAATCCCATGATAAATCCACACCAAACTTGACCAGTACTATAGAAGATCCCTACAGCGAAATCCCCCTGGGATTTCCAACACATGGACCTTAGAAGAACAGTCATAGATATATTAAAAGTAATCAAAGAATATAAAGAACAAATCAGAGAAGTAAGGGGAGAAAATGAAAAACTCGGGAAGGATCTAGAAGGAAAGAATGATAAACTCTGGAAAGAACTAGAGGGGGAGGATGACAAACTCCAAAAATAACTAGATAAAGAGAAACACAAACTCTGAAAAGAACTAGAGGGATAGAATGACAAACTCTAGAAGGAAGTGGAAACACTGAAAAGATCCCGGAGGCTGAAATGAAAAAAGAAACAGCAAAGCAAGGAGCTACAAGTAGAGAATAACAGGCCCCAAAAGGAACTGGAAATACTAAAGAAATCACAGGAAGAAATGAAAAAGGAACTGGAACAGTCATCCAATCAACAGGAAAGGATGGGAGAAAGCCTCAGAAGCAGAATGGATGAAGCAGAAAACAGACTATCAGACCAGAACACAGAACAACTATCATGCTCAAGTGAAGATTATGAAAATTAAAAAAACAAACAAACACAGGAGTGGAATACCCAGGAAATGTGGGATACTATGAAAACAACAAATCACATCATAGGGATAGAGGAAGAAGAATCCCAAGCCAACTGTTGTAGTTTGTCTTCCATTGCTATGACAAAACACTCTGACCAACACCAACTTGGGGAGGAAAGGGTTTATTCAGCTTACATCTCCTGGGTCACAGTTGATCACTCAGGGAGCCCAAGGTAAGAACTCAGGGCAGGAACCTGGAGGCAGGAGCTGAAGCACAGGCCATGGAGGAATGCTGTCCACTGGCTTGCTCCTGGCTTGCTCTCTGGCTCATGCCCAGCCTGCCTTCTTATACTGTCACTGCTCAACAATCAAGACAATACACCACAGATGTGGCCACAGGCCAATCCAATGGAGCAAATTCCCCAATTGAGGCTCCCTCAACCCAGGTGTGTCAAGTTGACACTAAAGCTATCCAGCACAATTGACCCCTTGTCAACTTGACACACAAAACACATCACTATTAAACCACCACCTTTCCAGTTCTTATCCCCAAAATATGATGTTAACATGAATCACAACCTAAGACAGTACAACCTCAAAAGCCTCACAGTCCTTAAAATGTCCAAACACTTAAAAGTCCAGTCTATTAAAAGTCTCCTAACTGTGGGCTGCTGCAAAATCCAAAACAAGTACTGTCTTATTTCAAAGGGAAGAATCAGGCACTCTCAAACAAAACCTAAGTCCAGCAAGTAGCTCAAGGCTGGACACCTGGGATCCACTCACGATCTTCTGGGCTCCAAAGGGTCTCGGCAGCTCCCCCTCTCCGACTCTGCCGTCCGTGGCACACTCATCTCGCAGGCCCAGGCCGACTCCATTCTACACCTACCGCTGCTCTTGGTGGTCGTCCCAGGGTACCGGCATCTCCAAAAAGCTGGGGTCGCTACTGAAACTGAGGCAGCACCTTCACCAATGGTCTCTTCTGACCTCTCCTGGTGCAAAGCCTCAGCTTCTCTCCATGACCCCTGCAATCCTGGGGTCTTCACAGCAACCGAGGTGCACTTCCACCAATGGTCTTTCCTGACCTCTCACAGTGCCAAGCCTCGGCTGCTCTCTGTGACCCCCTCAAATTTCAACACCGGAACCATATAGGAGACTCTTACACGTTACCAAGTCGGTTTCTGGCTCGGGATGGAGGCTCAGGCCCTTTCTGGGTCACGCTTTCTGTGTGCTGACCTTGAAGATATTCTCCCCAGAAATTTCACCTCAGTGATGCTGGTCTCTTGTTACTTAACAGCTGATTTTTCAGCCCCAGCTAACCCCCATCAATTGCCCAGTACACAAAATTTCACTTCAGGTTCTGGTCCTCTTGTTACTTACACGCTGATTCTCCACAGCCCCAGCTGACCAGAAACCATCAGAATACACAGTCCTGATGATCTCTGCTTCCTTTGAAACTAGAACCTTCACAGCCAGGCCTCCATCTTCTACAACTCCTTCAGCAAAACTGCTCCAAGCTCCACAGCAACAATCTTTAGGGATTCATGATCTTCCCAGCCCAAAGTTCCAAATGCCTCCACAATCCTTCCCCAAAACACAAGGTCAGGTCTGTCACAGCAATTACCCCACTCGTCTGGTACCAATATCTGTCCTAGTTTGCTTTCCATTGCTATGACAAAACACTCTGACCAACACCAACTGGGGAGGGGAAGGAAAGGGTTTTATTCAGCTTACTCCCTGGGTCCACAGTTGATCACTCAGGGGAGCCCAAGGTAAAGAACTGCAGGCAGGAACCTGGAGGCAGGAGCTGAAGCACAGGCCATGGAGGAATGCTGTCACACTGGCTTGCTCCTGGCTTGCTTTCTGGCTCATGCCAGGCTGCCTTCTTATACTGTCACTGCTCAACAATCAAGACAATACACCCAGATGTGGCCACAGGCCAATCACTGGGCAAAATTCCCCAATTAGGCTCCCTCAACCCACGGTGTGTCAGTTGACACTAAGCTATCCAGCACACCAACGGTATTGAGTAGTTTTCAACAAGTAAGGACCTAGAGAGAGGAATGACAAACTCCGAGGAGAAGTGAAAACACTGAAAGATCCCATGTTGAAAAAGTAAGGAAACCAACCAGCAAAGCAAAGAGCTACAGGAAGAGATTGAGAAGCTCCAAAAGGAGTTGAAATAAAAAGAAATCAGAAGATGAAATGAAAAAGGGAAGTCAAACACTCATCCCAACTAAGAGGAAGGAATGGAAAAGCCTCAGAATAGAATGGAGAAGCAGAAGAACAAAGGATATCAGACCTGGAAGATAACACAGAACAAACTAAAAAGCTCAAGTAAAGATCATGAAAAAATTTAAACAAATTACACAAAAGTGAACAACACAGGATCTGTGGGACACTATGAAAGAATCAACCTCTGCATCATAGGATAGAGGAAGGTAGAAGAATCCCAAGGAATGGTATCATCAGATCTTCACCAGAATAATAGATTGAAAATTTCCCCTAAAAAAAAGAAAATTTTCTCCAAGATGATGCTCAAAAACGAATAGGACAAAATATCTGAAAGCCAAAGAGGAAGAAAACACAAAATAAACAAAAAACAGAATTACATATAAGGAGACCATTAGAATTACAGCTGACTTCTAGTGCAAACTATGAAGCAAAAGAACATGGAAAATATGTTCCCAGTACCTAAACAGTTAAGTGTGCCAACCCAGATTACAGTACCAGCAAATTAAAAAATTTTTTTAAATGTATTGTTAAAGAGAAAGAAAAATATTTCTGTCATAACACAAAATGAGGAATATAGTGTAAAAAAAATAATATCAAAAAAATTATTTTTTAGCCTTTAAGAAGCCAATTTCAAAGGAAAAGGGAAAGGAACAATTAATCCCCAAGCAAATAAAAGAGAAATTAATAAAAGCATAACAGCAATTAAAACCTAAAAACTCAGACCAGAGAAAAAGAATAAGTAAAAGATGAAGGAAAAAACACACAAAAAATCCAAAAAAAAAATAATAACTTTAAATATATAATGGTTTAAATGCCCCAATCAAAAGACATAGACTGGGGATGGAATTAGGAAACAGAATATCCTATTATGCTGTCTACAAGAAACCCATTTCAACCTCTAGGGACAGCACCACTAAGTAGTACAAATGAAAGAATGGAAAAAAAAATATTCCAAGCAAATGTATTGAATATTCCAAAAAGACAGGAGCAAGAGAGCTTTCATAATCAACCAGACATAAATTAGACTTCAAAGTAACAGATAATACAGAAGAGACAATAGAGGGACATTGCACATGACATTTATCAATGAACAATTAACCATGAGATTTCACAAACATACATATGTATGCACAATCGCAGTGCCGCAACTTTATAAAATAATTCTCCAGGACCATCAGGTCACAGATAATCCAGCACAAATTTGGGGTATTTAAATGCCCAGTGAGCCCGATTAAGATATGTCATGGCCAAGGAATAAACAGGCCAAAACATTTGAACGTAAAACTACAGAATACCACCAAGTGGCCCTCACAGATAATCTACAGATATATCCACCCATACCGAGAGACTCATTGCTTTCTAACTTCAGCAGCTCCATGGAACATGTCTCCAAATAAGTGGACCACATACTGAGACACAGAAAACACTCTATAAATACAAAATAAAAAGCATTGAATTCGCATGCATTATAGACCACAGTCAATAAGACTCAATATAAACACCAGAATAAGCCAGACTGCTACAAGAACACATGGGAGACTAACCAACCACAACTTCTGAAATCATGAATGGGTCAGGGAAAAATAAAGAATGAAGTAAAAGTATTCATGGAACTGAACTGAAAAAGAGACAACACCAACTGTATGAGCGACACAAAACTGTGGATACTTTAAAGCAGTCCTAAAAGAGGGAAGTTTTAAAGACCTAAGTGGCCCCACATTAAAAAACAGAAAAGGGACAAATAAATGATCTAACGACTACACACATAAAAACCTTGAAAGACAGGACAACAAATGGCCCCTAAACCACCAGACAGGAAGAATACACAAATCAGAGGCATAAAATTAATGCAAATAGAAAGAAAAGAAAACAATATAAAGAAAATCATGAATCAAAAACTGGTTCTTGAAAAGCATAAACATAAGATGACAAACCAGAAAACAAGAGAAAATAACCATTAACAGTTTAATAAGGGAATCACAAGGATAAAGAAAAGAGCAATACAGTATGGAATATTCAGCCTACTATTGCCTATGTAAATTTGAGAAACATCACCTGTCAGAAAGATCAATTGGAGAATATTTCAAAAATACTGTACCACAAGTTTTAAAAACTGAGAATATGATATCTAAAAGAAAGCTAACCAAAGATGGCAGTTTAAACAGACCCAAACATTTGAGAAATTGAAGGATGTAATAAAACTTCCCATCTAAAAAAAGCCCAGGCCCCAAAGATTGTTTCAACCAGCAGGAATTCTTGTGGAACATTATGGATGTCTTACAACACCTTACTACTCCAACTGTTCAGAAGGATAAAGAGGGAGATCTCCCAGAATTCTTCTATGAGCAGCATCCACATAATACCATAACCAGGCAAAAAAAACACAACCAAAAAGGAACTAAGAACCCATCTTCGACTAATTGACACAGTGCAAAAATTCTCAACAAAATACTTCGCAAGTCGACATAACGACCCACATTTAAATATCACTGTCGTGACCAGTTGGATTCATACCGAGTGTTGCAGGGATGTGTTCAACCATGACATAATTCTAAAATACTACTATAAAAACAATAAATGGACGAAAGAACAAAACACAATATCACCTCATTGCATACAGAGAAAGCTTTCGACAAAAGCCAGCACCGTAAGTATTGAAAGTTCTAGAGGGAAGTGTACTAAAGGGACTTCTAATATAACCAAAGCCAATATATCGCAAAACCCACAGCCCATCTCATCCTAAATGGCGACCACTAAGCAGCCCTCCCCTTCAAGGCAGCGAAAACCTGGCAAGGCTGCCCTTTGAAACACTTGCTGGGCAATAAGGCAAGAAACGGAAATTACCGGAGTACTAATGGAAAAGAGGAAGTCAAAACTATCCCTGTTGCAGATGATATGATCGTTTACCTGAGGGATGCTAAAACTCCACAGAAAACTTCTAGAAACAATTACCCGTTTTCAGTAAAGGTCAGGATACAAAAATTAACGAGAAAAAATCAGTAGCCGTTCTTTACACCAACAATAGTAACCAGAGGAAGGAGAAGGAATAGATAGAAAGTGACCTTCTACTCACAATAGCCAAAAAACAAAAACAAGACACCCAAGATCTTCTACAAACAAAAATTATAAACCCCTGAAGAAGGAAATGAAGAAGACAGCAACAAAAGAGGGAGAAACCTCCCCTTACTCATGGGTTGGAACAAACTAATATAATACAATGTCCATTCTACCCAAATTAATATACAGATTTAATGCATATCCAATGGTTTCTTCACAGACTTGGAAAAAAAACATCCTTAAAATTCATATGGAAAAAAACAAAAGTACCCAGCTAGCTAAAGCAACCCTGAGTGAAAAATGCAATATCGGGGTTGTGTTTGTGGTGGTTTGCATTTTTGGGAGAGTGCCCCCCCATAGGCTTTAAGTATTCCGACATTTTGTCTCCAGTTTGTGGCACTGTTCTTGAGGTCTTAGAAGGTGTGGCTGTGTGGAGGACGTGTCATTGGGGGCAGGATTAGTGCGTTTAACAAGCCTTGCCGTTTCCAGTCTTCTCTCTATTGACTTCTGTGCTCATGAGAGCTGTACCCTCAGCTTGCGCTCCAGGCCCCAGCCACCATGCCTCCTTACCACAATGGACTCTGTTTCTCTGGAACCATCAATAGTAAGCTCAAAAAACTCATTTCCTTTTATAAGTTCCCTTTATCCAGCAACAGAAAAGTGACTAATTACAAAGGGGGAACACCTTACCAGACTTCAAGCTATATTCATAAGTCGATCGTAATAAACACAGCCTTGATGGCTGGCAAAGAAACAGGCCTGTTGACCAATTGAACAAACTGAAGATCCAAGCTTGAGCTCATACATTTCAGCAAACCTCCTATTTGACAAGGGGCCAAAAAGCTACAATGGAGAAAAGATAGCATCTTTAACAAGTTGTGTTGGCAAAATTGGATTACTACTTGTAGAAGAATGAATTTTTTTTAGAAGAATGAAATTAAGCCCTACCTCTCACTCTGAACCAAAATAAACTCCAAGCAGATCAAAAAAGGATCTCAACCAGAAACCCAAAACTCTGAAGCGATAGAACAAAAAAAAAAAACAAAAACAAAAACAAAAACAAACCAAACAAAACAACAAAAAAACTGGCAGCAATCCACAAGACATAGGAGTAGGAACGGGACTTTATAAATTTTTTTATTAATTTTATTTATTTTGTATGTGTCTGAATATACAGTCTGCATGTAAGTAGATGCAATCATGTCTTGCAATGCACGGACCGGTCAAGAGAGGGCTGAGGATTCCCCTGTAATGGAGTTCTCCTGGAATTGGAGTTTAGTGTCAGACAGTTATCGCCACCAGGTGGGTGCTGCGGATTGAACCCAGGTCCTCTGCAAGAGCGGGCATTGCGCTTAACCACTAGGCCATCTCTCCAGCTGGAAAAGCCTCTTCTTAAGTCAGCACAGCTGGCACAGGAAATGAAGGCGACAAGGACAAGTTGGTACTTTATTCAAACTCTAAAGCGGCGGTTTAGGGATAAGAAAAGGAAAAAAATAGGGAAGTGAAGAGAAAACAAACACACAGAGTGGGAGAAAAAAATCTTTACCAGCTAAACATCTGACAGAGAATTAACGTCCAGAATATATAAAATCTACTCAAAACACAAAGAAGAACGAAATGTCTCTCTCCAAAGACAGAGTAACGAGCTGAACAGAGACTTCACAGGGAGGAAATACCGTACAGATGGTTGATAAACACCTTAAAAACTGTTCAACCTAGTAATTAAGGAAAATGCAAATAAAAACCACTCTCAGATATCGTCTAACTAATAAGACTAGCTAAGAATCAAGAAAACAAAAGCATTCACATGATATGAGAGATGGTGGGGAAAAAGGGAACACCTCATCCAATGCTGGTGGGAAAGTAAATTTGTACAACCACAGTGGAAAACAGTGTGGAGAAACCCTTGGAAGACTCAAAAAAAAAAAAAATGAGCCTACCACCTGACTCAGCAATACCACTCCGGATTATATATATTATATATATATATATTATTTTCATATTTTCCACAAGACTCATCCTCCTGCCAAAAAGATACATGCACCCATCTATGTTTATTGCAGCTCCCTTAACAATAGCAAAGAGCGGGAAGCAGCCACCCACATGCCCTCAAACTAATTGAGTGGATAACAAAAAAATGTGGTACATCTACACCATTGGAGTCTATTGCAGCAGCAAAGAAGATGACATCATGAAAACTTCTCAGGTACAATGGATGGAACTCCATTATGCTAAGTGAAAATAACACAAGCCCCAAAGAAACAAAGGGACAAATGGTTCCTCATTTGTGGATGCTATACCAAATCCTCCAAGTGAAAGGCACGCAGAGCAAACATTATTGTCATATTCTGTTCTATCTGAAAGCAATTGTGCTGTTATAATAAGTAAATCTCTTAATGGGCCTAGAATTAACTTACCAATTACTTTTAGGACATGGTAATTAATTCTATGGGCAGACGGTAATATTATATTTTAGAGTAATATAAAATTACACCTTACCCCCTACTTTCAGACATGTAATTAATGATATGGGTGAAATGTATATATCCATACTTTAGGTAATTAAATTAAAGGGAAAAAAAAATGTGAACTCCTCACATATATCCGAGTTCAACCTACAGGTTTATTCCTGGAGGTCATAATTCTGGTACTTATATGAAGTTTATATAGGCATAATTTGAAACAATACAATTTGGAGGGCGGGAACAACAAAAACATAAGGATTGAGTCAAAGAGCGGAGTGATATAGTTAAATTCTGCCCATAATAATAAACCTTTGCAGAGCAAAACTTTAAAACAGACTGAGAGAACGATGACGGACCTGTTATGGCAGGAGCATGATCTGGGTGGGGCTGGGGGAAGGGAAAAGGTGGACCATGTCTAAATTGAACTGAAACATGATGTTGTCTGAAATACACAAATATCAATAAACGTATTATATTTAAATCTAAAGAACAATTTAAAACAGGAAAAACTAACTTAAATGAAAGTGAACTAAGAAATACAGTCATATGATAAAACCAAGGAAAATTTCAAAGTAGAATATGTGGAAAATGAAAAAATAGCGACATGAGAAAGAAATCTTACTCATTTCATTGAAAACCTTCAACCCACAGACAGTTCCAGAAAAAAAAAGGGGGAGCAACTAAGCCAAGAAACTGAGTATTTCTCAGAAGTCCTGGACACAAGGTTTCAGATGTAAAGACTCCGGAAGTAATGGAACAATAAAGCTTACAGACACTTGGGGTTCCCAGGCATCTAGGCATGTTCCTGTAAAAGTCAGAATATCAGAGAAGAACACAACCACAATCTTCCAGAGAATAAAAAGAGGTCCATAAAAAATAATAAAAATATTAGCTTTAACCAAGTATCAACCTATGAAACGAAGAACAGTCGAGCAGATTGCAAAGCAATCCTGATGCATGAGTTAAATTGAAGAATTTTAAATGTTATAGCGCAAAGATTAGCTTTTAACATATTTTTCAAATTATGTTATAGACAAGTGTTAGTGTGTGGATGTGGATGTGAATGCAGGTACCCACACAGGCCAGAAGAGGGATCAGATACCCTGGATCTGGTGTAACCAATGGGTGTGAGTCACCTGACAGGGTGCTGGAACCGAACTCAGTCCTCTACAAAAGACTATGCACTCTTAGTTGCTGAGCCAAGATTCCAGTCTGGAAAATAATGACCTTTAACCTTCAATTCTATACTCAGGATGGCAATTCTCAGGGACCCTGGAGCTTGCTGAGGAAGGGTGACTAGCTACCAGGAAGTCCAGTGACTCTCCTGGGTGCACGCTTCCACAAAGCTAAGATTACAAGAACATGCTGCTGTGCTTAGCTGGCTTTCTCAGGTGAATCCTGGGGTCCCGAACCCAGGTCCAAGTCCTTGACCACTGAGCATCTCTCTAGTCCCAGGATTTTAAAAGTACAGCCTTCTGCCACTAAAAAATAACCAATTTATCAATGTCCACTTCACACAACGCCACCTCCAGGGAGCCTTCCATGATTGCTCCTCACGTGGCTTCTTTTCTCTACTGAATTCACGCAAGAAGCACCACAACCTCTTCTACCCCACTTAGAAGTTCAATATTCGGGGGCTGAGAGATAGCGGTTTCTAAGAGCACTGACCGCTCTTAACAGAGGACCCGGGTTTGATCCCCAGCACCCACATGGTGGCCGGGAACCGTTCCTGACACTCCCAATTCAGGAGAACTCCTTTCAGGGGAATCCGACGCCCCTTTCTGACCTCTCGGCATTGCACGACAGGGGTGCACCCACCTGTTGCAGCCAGTTACATTCATACACATACGAAATAAATAAAAAAATTTAAAAAAAAAGAAGGTTCACTTAGGTGATTTATATTTTCTGTAGGGCACATGTGAAGGTACACTGAGGCTGTAATAGAAGAGTGTTATAAGAAGAAAACAAATTATGTTAAAACCCCTTGTACTCGGAATGGGACAACAGGCTCAGGCTCACAGCTCCAGCTTACAGGAGGTGACCATAGTTCAGGCTCATTGGAGGTGTTTTCCTACTTTTTTAGTCTTATTTATTTTACAAAATGCCTGGCTGTCCAAGGGTAGCAATTGTGACCTCTTGTGGCTAGAGAGACAAAGCTCAGCAGTTAAGGCACTGATGCTCTTTCAGAGGACCCATGTTTAATTCTCAGCACCCACCTGATGGCTAACACCTATTCTATGTATCCAGTTCCTGGCGATCTGACACCCTCTTTTGACCTCTGCAGGCATCGCACAACACTTTTATATACATATGGCATGCAATTACACTATACACCAAAAATAAAATAAATAATTGCATCCCTTTTATTTTTGGATCACCAGAAAGATCTGCTAAGCAGGAAAGGCCTAGAATCGTTGAGTTACTAGGAACTGGAGGGCCCTGGTATAGCCAGCAAGGGGAAGGAGAGCGGTCCTTGTAGCTTTCAGATAATCTTTAGGAATCGACTTTATCACATTCCCTCTTTGTTCCCACAGCTACCCTCCACATCTGACCACAGCACAAGGAAACAGATACTGAAACCAATTCTGCAAGTGAAAATTGAGACACCTCTGACCAATATTTCCAACTTAGAAGGAAGTAACTTTTCATTTTGCCCCTAGTGAAATAGCATACCATGTCCCTAACAGCTTCCCTAGGAACTTACTGTCCCCTTAAACATATTAACAGTGTTAGTCATACCAATTCTTCAGCTTTCCCTGAAATTTTAAGGTGGAAAGTGACAGAGTTGAGCTTCTGGAACTCCCAGAAAAGGGAGATAGATGCAACTTTGTTTTTTTAAGAAGCCAACAATTTTCTAGCAAATACATGCATACTGTTTCCAGCACACAAAATACAATTTACAAATACCTGTTGAAATAAACACTGGAATCGACATAGGAAAACCTTGTTGGCTTCCTAAACTGTATTAAAAACAAAAACAAAAACTCTAGAACATTCCAAGTAACAAAATGAAAAACATGCTATTTTTTTCATTGACAGTTTTTTCAACTCTAGCAGATGGCTTGGAACATCTAGTTTATAGTTCTTCTCTGGTTATGATAACACATCAAGTAGAGTTGCCCTCTTCTTCTTGAGACAGGTCTCCCTAATGTAACACAGGCTAGCTTGAATTCAAGGGTATTCCATTGCCAGAACCTCTCAAGTCCTGGGAATTACCGGCATTGTACTGAGGAGATCAGTTAATTCCAGACCTCAACTCTGGACAAAGGTTAAGTATTCACCTTTCCCAGGCAAAAGTCCACCAAATGTATCCAGGGCATTGAGAAACAGACCCAGTGGTATTCACTTTCCCCCAAGCTGAAGTCCACCAGATACATCCCAGGATTGGGAAACAGGCCCGGTTGACCCACTTAAAGAACCCATTCCCCTAGACCAGGCCAGATGTAACCTGCTTGTGGTTTTTCCTTTTAAAGATCCTCCAGCTGCGACACCGCTTCTGCGACACCTGGCCTGCTGCGTCCGGACGGTGGAGGTCCAAAACTTCAGCTTGAATAAAAACTCCTTTGTATTTACATCGGAGCCCAAGCCACATGTCCCTGGTAGTCTTTGGAGGTCCCATTTAGTCTGGACATAAAATTATAGCTCTCTATGCTGAGCTCTTCTTATTTCTTTGTAGGAATATAAAATTCTTCCTACTTTGACCACTGTCAGGACCGCTGTTGATGAAGGCGCTCGTTGTCCAGCGGTGCTGCTGACGTGTGGGGCTGGTCGCCCACACTGTTGCTAATTAAGACTGCCAATACAGGCTGGTAGCCATTCTGAAAGGCTTGTGACCTTTCAGCAGCAGCCAACAACTACAAAATTGCTTTTTTTGTAGCCCATGGCTGTGAAGTTGGTGACTCCACAGGCCTAACGCTGGTAGCTGAACCCAGTTTAAGGATAATGACCCCTTGCAAGACTCTCACTAGGTAGCTCTCACCCAAACTAAGGGATTGATTATCATCAGAGCGTTACCTCTGGCTTAGGGGGTGATGCCCCCTTAAGCAATTGAGCTAGCTGAAAAACCCAATTGCAGATCTAATTGATCCACAATTAATGAGCACCTAAATCATGCATCAATTAATGGACCTGAGACCTTGTCAGATGGTAATGAAGAATCCATTTTATAGTATGCAGTACCTCACTTATATAGACAGAATAATGTCATCTCTCAGGGGACCAGGGTCCCAGACCCCCTGCATCACAAGCTTCTCTCAAGAATTGTGTCACCAGCTGCTCTCACCGTATGGGGGTGGGTTAGGTGTGACCTGCAGGCAGGCAGTTTAAGACAATGTGGCCACAGGTGGCCTGCTTTCTCCTGCAGACCACAGAGCCTGCTTCTTTCAAATTTAAAACTTGGTTTCATTGTCTTCC
The DNA here is from genome assembly GCA_009823505.1 of Rhizomys pruinosus. Lineage (NCBI taxonomy): Eukaryota > Metazoa > Chordata > Mammalia > Rodentia > Spalacidae > Rhizomys > Rhizomys pruinosus. Next base: position 279,398 of record VZQC01003136.1, read on the forward strand.
TGGAAACATCCTCCTCCCCAGACCGGCTTCTGTAGACTTGTCCCCTAAGCCATATTTAATTCTTACGGTATTACCGTCCTGTTTCCTTCCCCGGCTCCTCCCGTCCTCTCGCGTTCATGCTCTGTGGGCTTTCGCCTTTTCCCCTCATGACATGCCCTTTTCCTTTGCCTTTTCTCGCGCCTTCTCCCGTCTCCTTCCTCGCCCCCCCTCCGCGAGCATCGCTCTGGTGCTGATCCCCCCTCCCCTCCCCCCCACGGCGGAAGCTTCCCGTGGCCCGCGGCCTGCGGTCTGCCGGCGCTGGCTCCTCCCTTCCGCCCCTGGTGCTCTTTGGCGGCGCGGGTCCCCGGTTTTGCACCTCGCCCCCCCCCCTTGCCCTCCTCCCCGTGTGCAGTACCCCTCCGGGCTGGCGCGCTGAGCTGGCTCCTCCCTTCCGCCCCCTGGCGCTCTTGGGCGGACCCCTTGGTCCCCAGGTTTGCAAATCCGCCCCACCTGACATTCCCGCCCCTCTTTCTCTCCCGTCCTCGGGCCCCCCCACCCCCTCTTCGGGCCCTCTTCTGGGCCTTGTCCCCCTTCCAGGTGCCCGTTCGATCTCCTGCCGCCCTACCTTCCCTTCCACCCCATCTACACCTTTCCGTTACCCTCGTTTACGCACCCCGCCTCGGCCGCCCTCAGCTACCCCGTTTGCTCTTCGCTCTGTTGGAGATTCCTTTAGTTTCTATCCTACATCAGGTGGGGGGGGAACTGCAAGCTTGGTGTGAGACTCATTCCATATGCATACACAACTAGCATTTATAAACATCTGCTATCTGTCAGCCACTGTTTATTGCAACTAAGGGAAGATGCAAAAATAAATAGATTGTAGCTAGAGTCTCGAGAGAGTTCACACAGTGAGAAAAGATCAGTTCAGACTGCTATGCTACCCCAGAAAAACAGGAAGGCAATTTTGCCTGGGAAACCTTTCATAAGTGATCTCTCACTGAATGCAAGCATCAGAGGAAAAGCAAACAAACACCCATCTGGCCAAGGGGGAGAAACAGGCAGGAAGGAATGAAGAGGGGACGGAATGGAAGGCAGGAAGGAAGACGCCGGGTAAAAAGGTCATTCCAAGGCACTGACACTGCCTATGCCAAGGGTCAGCTAAGCTATGAATGAACATGGACAACTCAAGAATGAGGCTTGAGCTGGGNCCCAGCTCAAGCCTCATTCTTGAGTTGTCCATGTTCATTCATAGCTTAGCTGACCCTTGGCATAGGCAGTGTCAGTGCCTTGGAATGACCTTTTTACCCGGCGTCTTCCTTCCTGCCTTCCATTCCGTCCCCTCTTCATTCCTTCCTGCCTGTTTCTCCCCCTTGGCCAGATGGGTGTTTGTTTGCTTTTCCTCTGATGCTTGCATTCAGTGAGAGATCACTTATGAAAGGTTTCCCAGGCAAAATTGCCTTCCTGTTTTTCTGGGGTAGCATAGCAGTCTGAACTGATCTTTTCTCACTGTGTGAACTCTCTCGAGACTCTAGCTACAATCTATTTATTTTTGCATCTTCCCTTAGTTGCAATAAACAGTGGCTGACAGATAGCAGATGTTTATAAATGCTAGTTGTGTATGCATATGGAATGAGTCTCACACCAAGCTTGCAGTTCCCCCCCCACCTGATGTAGGATAGAAACTAAAGGAATCTCCAACAGAGCGAAGAGCAAACGGGGTAGCTGAGGGCGGCCGAGGCGGGGTGCGTAAACGAGGGTAACGGAAAGGTGTAGATGGGGTGGAAGGGAAGGTAGGGCGGCAGGAGATCGAACGGGCACCTGGAAGGGGGACAAGGCCCAGAAGAGGGCCCGAAGAGGGGGTGGGGGGGCCCGAGGACGGGAGAGAAAGAGGGGCGGGAATGTCAGGTGGGGCGGATTTGCAAACCTGGGGACCAAGGGGTCCGCCCAAGAGCGCCAGGGGGCGGAAGGGAGGAGCCAGCTCAGCGCGCCAGCCCGGAGGGGTACTGCACACGGGGAGGAGGGCAAGGGGGGGGGGCGAGGTGCAAAACCGGGGACCCGCGCCGCCAAAGAGCACCAGGGGCGGAAGGGAGGAGCCAGCGCCGGCAGACCGCAGGCCGCGGGCCACGGGAAGCTTCCGCCGTGGGGGGGAGGGGAGGGGGGATCAGCACCAGAGCGATGCTCGCGGAGGGGGGGCGAGGAAGGAGACGGGAGAAGGCGCGAGAAAAGGCAAAGGAAAAGGGCATGTCATGAGGGGAAAAGGCGAAAGCCCACAGAGCATGAACGCGAGAGGACGGGAGGAGCCGGGGAAGGAAACAGGACGGTAATACCGTAAGAATTAAATATGGCTTAGGGGACAAGTCTACAGAAGCCGGTCTGGGGAGGAGGATGTTTCCAGGAAGACAATGAAACCAAGTTTTAAATTTGAAAGAAGCAGGCTCTGTGGTCTGCAGGAGAAAGCAGGCCACCTGTGGCCACATTGTCTTAAACTGCCTGCCTGCAGGTCACACCTAACCCACCCCCATACGGTGAGAGCAGCTGGTGACACAATTCTTGAGAGAAGCTTGTGATGCAGGGGGTCTGGGACCCTGGTCCCCTGAGAGATGACATTATTCTGTCTATATAAGTGAGGTACTGCATACTATAAAATGGATTCTTCATTACCATCTGACAAGGTCTCAGGTCCATTAATTGATGCATGATTTAGGTGCTCATTAATTGTGGATCAATTAGATCTGCAATTGGGTTTTTCAGCTAGCTCAATTGCTTAAGGGGGCATCACCCCCTAAGCCAGAGGTAACGCTCTGATGATAATCAATCCCTTAGTTTGGGTGAGAGCTACCTAGTGAGAGTCTTGCAAGGGGTCATTATCCTTAAACTGGGTTCAGCTACCAGCGTTAGGCCTGTGGAGTCACCAACTTCACAGCCATGGGCTACAAAAAAAGCAATTTTGTAGTTGTTGGCTGCTGCTGAAAGGTCACAAGCCTTTCAGAATGGCTACCAGCCTGTATTGGCAGTCTTAATTAGCAACAGTGTGGGCGACCAGCCCCACACGTCAGCAGCACCGCTGGACAACGAGCGCCTTCATCAACAGCGGTCCTGACAGTGGTCAAAGTAGGAAGAATTTTATATTCCTACAAAGAAATAAGAAGAGCTCAGCATAGAGAGCTATAATTTTATGTCCAGACTAAATGGGACCTCCAAAGACTACCAGGGACATGTGGCTTGGGCTCCGATGTAAATACAAAGGAGTTTTTATTCAAGCTGAAGTTTTGGACCTCCACCGTCCGGACGCAGCAGGCCAGGTGTCGCAGAAGCGGTGTCGCAGCTGGAGGATCTTTAAAAGGAAAAACCACAAGCAGGTTACATCTGGCCTGGTCTAGGGGAATGGGTTCTTTAAGTGGGTCAACCGGGCCTGTTTCCCAATCCTGGGATGTATCTGGTGGACTTCAGCTTGGGGGAAAGTGAATACCACTGGGTCTGTTTCTCAATGCCCTGGATACATTTGGTGGACTTTTGCCTGGGAAAGGTGAATACTTAACCTTTGTCCAGAGTTGAGGTCTGGAATTAACTGATCTCCTCAGTACAATGCCGGTAATTCCCAGGACTTGAGAGGTTCTGGCAATGGAATACCCTTGAATTCAAGCTAGCCTGTGTTACATTAGGGAGACCTGTCTCAAGAAGAAGAGGGCAACTCTACTTGATGTGTTATCATAACCAGAGAAGAACTATAAACTAGATGTTCCAAGCCATCTGCTAGAGTTGAAAAAACTGTCAATGAAAAAAATAGCATGTTTTTCATTTTGTTACTTGGAATGTTCTAGAGTTTTTGTTTTTGTTTTTAATACAGTTTAGGAAGCCAACAAGGTTTTCCTATGTCGATTCCAGTGTTTATTTCAACAGGTATTTGTAAATTGTATTTTGTGTGCTGGAAACAGTATGCATGTATTTGCTAGAAAATTGTTGGCTTCTTAAAAAAACAAAGTTGCATCTATCTCCCTTTTCTGGGAGTTCCAGAAGCTCAACTCTGTCACTTTCCACCTTAAAATTTCAGGGAAAGCTGAAGAATTGGTATGACTAACACTGTTAATATGTTTAAGGGGACAGTAAGTTCCTAGGGAAGCTGTTAGGGACATGGTATGCTATTTCACTAGGGGCAAAATGAAAAGTTACTTCCTTCTAAGTTGGAAATATTGGTCAGAGGTGTCTCAATTTTCACTTGCAGAATTGGTTTCAGTATCTGTTTCCTTGTGCTGTGGTCAGATGTGGAGGGTAGCTGTGGGAACAAAGAGGGAATGTGATAAAGTCGATTCCTAAAGATTATCTGAAAGCTACAAGGACCGCTCTCCTTCCCCTTGCTGGCTATACCAGGGCCCTCCAGTTCCTAGTAACTCAACGATTCTAGGCCTTTCCTGCTTAGCAGATCTTTCTGGTGATCCAAAAATAAAAGGGATGCAATTATTTATTTTATTTTTGGTGTATAGTGTAATTGCATGCCATATGTATATAAAAGTGTTGTGCGATGCCTGCAGAGGTCAAAAGAGGGTGTCAGATCGCCAGGAACTGGATACATAGAATAGGTGTTAGCCATCAGGTGGGTGCTGAGAATTAAACATGGGTCCTCTGAAAGAGCATCAGTGCCTTAACTGCTGAGCTTTGTCTCTCTAGCCACAAGAGGTCACAATTGCTACCCTTGGACAGCCAGGCATTTTGTAAAATAAATAAGACTAAAAAAGTAGGAAAACACCTCCAATGAGCCTGAACTATGGTCACCTCCTGTAAGCTGGAGCTGTGAGCCTGAGCCTGTTGTCCCATTCCGAGTACAAGGGGTTTTAACATAATTTGTTTTCTTCTTATAACACTCTTCTATTACAGCCTCAGTGTACCTTCACATGTGCCCTACAGAAAATATAAATCACCTAAGTGAACCTTCTTTTTTTTTAAATTTTTTTATTTATTTCGTATGTGTATGAATGTAACTGGCTGCAACAGGTGGGTGCACCCCTGTCGTGCAATGCCGAGAGGTCAGAAAGGGGCGTCGGATTCCCCTGAAAGGAGTTCTCCTGAATTGGGAGTGTCAGGAACGGTTCCCGGCCACCATGTGGGTGCTGGGGATCAAACCCGGGTCCTCTGTTAAGAGCGGTCAGTGCTCTTAGAAACCGCTATCTCTCAGCCCCCGAATATTGAACTTCTAAGTGGGGTAGAAGAGGTTGTGGTGCTTCTTGCGTGAATTCAGTAGAGAAAAGAAGCCACGTGAGGAGCAATCATGGAAGGCTCCCTGGAGGTGGCGTTGTGTGAAGTGGACATTGATAAATTGGTTATTTTTTAGTGGCAGAAGGCTGTACTTTTAAAATCCTGGGACTAGAGAGATGCTCAGTGGTCAAGGACTTGGACCTGGGTTCGGGACCCCAGGATTCACCTGAGAAAGCCAGCTAAGCACAGCAGCATGTTCTTGTAATCTTAGCTTTGTGGAAGCGTGCACCCAGGAGAGTCACTGGACTTCCTGGTAGCTAGTCACCCTTCCTCAGCAAGCTCCAGGGTCCCTGAGAATTGCCATCCTGAGTATAGAATTGAAGGTTAAAGGTCATTATTTTCCAGACTGGAATCTTGGCTCAGCAACTAAGAGTGCATAGTCTTTTGTAGAGGACTGAGTTCGGTTCCAGCACCCTGTCAGGTGACTCACACCCATTGGTTACACCAGATCCAGGGTATCTGATCCCTCTTCTGGCCTGTGTGGGTACCTGCATTCACATCCACATCCACACACTAACACTTGTCTATAACATAATTTGAAAAATATGTTAAAAGCTAATCTTTGCGCTATAACATTTAAAATTCTTCAATTTAACTCATGCATCAGGATTGCTTTGCAATCTGCTCGACTGTTCTTCGTTTCATAGGTTGATACTTGGTTAAAGCTAATATTTTTATTATTTTTTATGGACCTCTTTTTATTCTCTGGAAGATTGTGGTTGTGTTCTTCTCTGATATTCTGACTTTTACAGGAACATGCCTAGATGCCTGGGAACCCCAAGTGTCTGTAAGCTTTATTGTTCCATTACTTCCGGAGTCTTTACATCTGAAACCTTGTGTCCAGGACTTCTGAGAAATACTCAGTTTCTTGGCTTAGTTGCTCCCCCTTTTTTTTTCTGGAACTGTCTGTGGGTTGAAGGTTTTCAATGAAATGAGTAAGATTTCTTTCTCATGTCGCTATTTTTTCATTTTCCACATATTCTACTTTGAAATTTTCCTTGGTTTTATCATATGACTGTATTTCTTAGTTCACTTTCATTTAAGTTAGTTTTTCCTGTTTTAAATTGTTCTTTAGATTTAAATATAATACGTTTATTGATATTTGTGTATTTCAGACAACATCATGTTTCAGTTCAATTTAGACATGGTCCACCTTTTCCCTTCCCCCAGCCCCACCCAGATCATGCTCCTGCCATAACAGGTCCGTCATCGTTCTCTCAGTCTGTTTTAAAGTTTTGCTCTGCAAAGGTTTATTATTATGGGCAGAATTTAACTATATCACTCCGCTCTTTGACTCAATCCTTATGTTTTTGTTGTTCCCGCCCTCCAAATTGTATTGTTTCAAATTATGCCTATATAAACTTCATATAAGTACCAGAATTATGACCTCCAGGAATAAACCTGTAGGTTGAACTCGGATATATGTGAGGAGTTCACATTTTTTTTTCCCTTTAATTTAATTACCTAAAGTATGGATATATACATTTCACCCATATCATTAATTACATGTCTGAAAGTAGGGGGTAAGGTGTAATTTTATATTACTCTAAAATATAATATTACCGTCTGCCCATAGAATTAATTACCATGTCCTAAAAGTAATTGGTAAGTTAATTCTAGGCCCATTAAGAGATTTACTTATTATAACAGCACAATTGCTTTCAGATAGAACAGAATATGACAATAATGTTTGCTCTGCGTGCCTTTCACTTGGAGGATTTGGTATAGCATCCACAAATGAGGAACCATTTGTCCCTTTGTTTCTTTGGGGCTTGTGTTATTTTCACTTAGCATAATGGAGTTCCATCCATTGTACCTGAGAAGTTTTCATGATGTCATCTTCTTTGCTGCTGCAATAGACTCCAATGGTGTAGATGTACCACATTTTTTTGTTATCCACTCAATTAGTTTGAGGGCATGTGGGTGGCTGCTTCCCGCTCTTTGCTATTGTTAAGGGAGCTGCAATAAACATAGATGGGTGCATGTATCTTTTTGGCAGGAGGATGAGTCTTGTGGAAAATATGAAAATAATATATATATATATAATATATATAATCCGGAGTGGTATTGCTGAGTCAGGTGGTAGGCTCATTTTTTTTTTTTTTGAGTCTTCCAAGGGTTTCTCCACACTGTTTTCCACTGTGGTTGTACAAATTTACTTTCCCACCAGCATTGGATGAGGTGTTCCCTTTTTCCCCACCATCTCTCATATCATGTGAATGCTTTTGTTTTCTTGATTCTTAGCTAGTCTTATTAGTTAGACGATATCTGAGAGTGGTTTTTATTTGCATTTTCCTTAATTACTAGGTTGAACAGTTTTTAAGGTGTTTATCAACCATCTGTACGGTATTTCCTCCCTGTGAAGTCTCTGTTCAGCTCGTTACTCTGTCTTTGGAGAGAGACATTTCGTTCTTCTTTGTGTTTTGAGTAGATTTTATATATTCTGGACGTTAATTCTCTGTCAGATGTTTAGCTGGTAAAGATTTTTTTCTCCCACTCTGTGTGTTTGTTTTCTCTTCACTTCCCTATTTTTTTCCTTTTCTTATCCCTAAACCGCCGCTTTAGAGTTTGAATAAAGTACCAACTTGTCCTTGTCGCCTTCATTTCCTGTGCCAGCTGTGCTGACTTAAGAAGAGGCTTTTCCAGCTGGAGAGATGGCCTAGTGGTTAAGCGCAATGCCCGCTCTTGCAGAGGACCTGGGTTCAATCCGCAGCACCCACCTGGTGGCGATAACTGTCTGACACTAAACTCCAATTCCAGGAGAACTCCATTACAGGGGAATCCTCAGCCCTCTCTTGACCGGTCCGTGCATTGCAAGACATGATTGCATCTACTTACATGCAGACTGTATATTCAGACACATACAAAATAAATAAAATTAATAAAAAAATTTATAAAGTCCCGTTCCTACTCCTATGTCTTGTGGATTGCTGCCAGTTTTTTTGTTGTTTTGTTTGGTTTGTTTTTGTTTTTGTTTTTGTTTTTTTTTTTTGTTCTATCGCTTCAGAGTTTTGGGTTTCTGGTTGAGATCCTTTTTTGATCTGCTTGGAGTTTATTTTGGTTCAGAGTGAGAGGTAGGGCTTAATTTCATTCTTCTAAAAAAAATTCATTCTTCTACAAGTAGTAATCCAATTTTGCCAACACAACTTGTTAAAGATGCTATCTTTTCTCCATTGTAGCTTTTTGGCCCCTTGTCAAATAGGAGGTTTGCTGAAATGTATGAGCTCAAGCTTGGATCTTCAGTTTGTTCAATTGGTCAACAGGCCTGTTTCTTTGCCAGCCATCAAGGCTGTGTTTATTACGATCGACTTATGAATATAGCTTGAAGTCTGGTAAGGTGTTCCCCCTTTGTAATTAGTCACTTTTCTGTTGCTGGATAAAGGGAACTTATAAAAGGAAATGAGTTTTTTGAGCTTACTATTGATGGTTCCAGAGAAACAGAGTCCATTGTGGTAAGGAGGCATGGTGGCTGGGGCCTGGAGCGCAAGCTGAGGGTACAGCTCTCATGAGCACAGAAGTCAATAGAGAGAAGACTGGAAACGGCAAGGCTTGTTAAACGCACTAATCCTGCCCCCAATGACACGTCCTCCACACAGCCACACCTTCTAAGACCTCAAGAACAGTGCCACAAACTGGAGACAAAATGTCGGAATACTTAAAGCCTATGGGGGGGCACTCTCCCAAAAATGCAAACCACCACAAACACAACCCCGATATTGCATTTTTCACTCAGGGTTGCTTTAGCTAGCTGGGTACTTTTGTTTTTTTCCATATGAATTTTAAGGATGTTTTTTTTCCAAGTCTGTGAAGAAACCATTGGATATGCATTAAATCTGTATATTAATTTGGGTAGAATGGACATTGTATTATATTAGTTTGTTCCAACCCATGAGTAAGGGGAGGTTTCTCCCTCTTTTGTTGCTGTCTTCTTCATTTCCTTCTTCAGGGGTTTATAATTTTTGTTTGTAGAAGATCTTGGGTGTCTTGTTTTTGTTTTTTGGCTATTGTGAGTAGAAGGTCACTTTCTATCTATTCCTTCTCCTTCCTCTGGTTACTATTGTTGGTGTAAAGAACGGCTACTGATTTTTTCTCGTTAATTTTTGTATCCTGACCTTTACTGAAAACGGGTAATTGTTTCTAGAAGTTTTCTGTGGAGTTTTAGCATCCCTCAGGTAAACGATCATATCATCTGCAACAGGGATAGTTTTGACTTCCTCTTTTCCATTAGTACTCCGGTAATTTCCGTTTCTTGCCTTATTGCCCAGCAAGTGTTTCAAAGGGCAGCCTTGCCAGGTTTTCGCTGCCTTGAAGGGGAGGGCTGCTTAGTGGTCGCCATTTAGGATGAGATGGGCTGTGGGTTTTGCGATATATTGGCTTTGGTTATATTAGAAGTCCCTTTAGTACACTTCCCTCTAGAACTTTAAATACTTAAGGATGCTGGACTTTTGTCGAAGGCTTTCTCTGATCAATTGAGGTGATTTGTGATTCATTTGTGTTTTCAGTACATTTTATTGTTTTATATAGTTTATTAGAATTATGTATGGTTGAACACATTCCCTGCAACCCGGTATGAATCCCAACTGGTCACGAAGTGATATGGTTAAATGTGGGTCTTATGTGACTTTGCGAAGTATTTTGTTGAGAGATTTTTGCATCTGGTCATTAGTCGAAGATGGGTTCTGAGTTTCCTTTTTGGTTGTGTTTTTGCCTGGGTTATGGTATTATTAGTGGATGCTGCTCCATAGGAAGAAGTCTGGGAATCTTCCCTCTTTTCCTTCTGAACAGTTGGAGTAGTAAGGTTTGTAAACATCCATAAGTTCCACACAGAATTCTGCGGTTGAAACAATCTTCTGGGCCCTGGGCTTTTTTTAGATGGGAAGTTTTATTACATCTCAATTTCTCAAATGTTGTGGGTCTGTTTAAACTGCCATCCTTGTTGCTGTGTTCCATTTTGAATCTTTCTAGTTTAACTTTGTAGAGTTCCCAGTATTTGAAATATTCTCAGAGTTATCTTTTTACCAGTGTGTGTTTCCAACTTTTATAGCAATAGAGGTCTGATTTTTATACTGATTGTCTCTTTTCTTTACCATTTGTTCTCTCAATAAACTTTTGTTGCATCTTTCTCTTGTTTTTGCTTTTTTTTGTTTATTTTTCAAGAAACCAGTTTTTGATTCATGATTTTCTTTATATTGTTTTCTTTTCTTCTATTTCATTAATTTTTGCGTCTGATATGTTGATTCTTCCTGTCTGGTTGGGTTTAGGGCCATTTGTTGTCCTGTCTTTCAAGGTTTTTCATGTTGTGTCGTTAGATCATTTATTTTCCCTTTTCTGTTTTTTTAATGTGGGCCCACTTAGGTCTTTAAAAACTTCCCTCTTAGGACTGCTTTTAAAGTATCCATACAGTTTTGCTTACGTAAAACGTTGTGTATTGTCTTCTTTTTAGTTCAGATTCCATAAATACTTTTACTTTCATTCTTTATTTTCTTCCCAGACCCATTCATTGATTCAGAAGTTGTGTTGTTAGTCTCCCATGTGTTCTTGTAGCAGGCGTGGGCTTATTCTGGTGTTGTATATTGAGTTTTTGTATTGCACTGTGGTCTGATAGAATGCATGCTGAATTATTCAATGCTTTTGTATTTTGTATTTATAGAGTTGTTTCTGTGTCTCATATAGTGGTCCACTTATTTTGGAGAATGTTCCATGGAGCTGCCTGAGTAGAAGCAGAGTCTCTGGGTATTGGGTGGATATATCTGTAGATATCTGTGAGGTCACTTGGTGTATTTTAGTTTTAGTTCAAATGTTTGGCTGTTTATTCTTGGTCCATTTGAACATATCTAATCGGGCTCACTAGAGGCATTTAAATACCCCAATAGTTTGTGCTGGGATCTATCTGTACCTGATGGTCCTGAGAATTATTTTATAAAGTTTGGTGCACTGGAGTTTGGTGCATACATATTACTGTTTGTGAAATCTTCATGGTTAATTGTTCATTGATAAAGATGTAATGTGCCCAATTGCCTCTTTGTCTCTTCTTATTTCTGTTACTTTGAAGTCTAATTTGTCTGTTATTAAGAATAGTACTCTTGCTTTCTTTTTGGAATTTTGCTACATTTGCTTGGAATATTTTTTTTTCCATTCTTTCATTTCATTATTGAGTTGGTGACTGTCCTAAGGTGAAATGGGTTTCTTGTAGACAGCATAATAGATGATTCTGTTTCCTAATCCATTCTCCCAGTCTATGTCCTTTTGATTGGGGATTTAAACCATTAATATTTAAGTTATTATTTGAGAGATGTGTGTTTTCTTTTTCGCTTTTGACTTATTCTTGTTTGCATCTGGGTCTAGGTTTTTGTTTTAATGCGTTATGCTTTTATTAATTTCTCTCTTTATTTGCTTGGGGATATTGTTTCCTTTCCTCTTTTCCTGAAAGGCTTTCTAGTATTTTTTTTGAATGTTGATTTTTGTTTACATATATTCCTTCATTTTGTTTATATCATGAAATATTTTTCTTTCTCTTTCAACCTAATTGACATTTTTTTTTAATTTGCTTACTTATCTTTGACTTACGTTTAACTGGGAATATTTTGCTCCATGTTCTTTTGCTTTCATAGTTTGCACTAGAAGTCAGCTCATAATTCTAATGGTTCCTTATATGTAATGTTTTTTGTTTTATTTTGTTTTTTTCTCTTGTGGCTTTCAGATTTTGTCTTTTTTTTGACATCATCTTGGAGAAAATTTTCTTTTTTTTTAGGGGAAATTTTCATCTATTATTCTGGTTGAAGATCTGATCATACCATTCTCTTGGGATTCTTCTCCTTCCTCTATTCCTATGATGCAGAGGTTTGATTCTTTCATAGTGTCCCACAGATCCTGTTGTTCCACTTTTGTGTATTTTAAATTTTTCATGATCTTTACTTGAGCTTTTTAGTTTGTTCTGTGTTATCTTCCAGGTCTGATATCTTTGTTCTCTGCTTCTCCATTCTATTCTGAGGCTTTTCCATTCCATTTCCTCTTAGTTGGGTATGAGTGTTTGACTTCCCTTTTTCATTTCATCTTCTGATTTCTTTTTATTTCACTTCCTTTTGGAGCTTCTCAATCTCTTCCTGTAGCTCTTTGCTTGCTGGTTGGTTTCCTTACTTTTTCAACATGGGATCTTTCAGTGTTTTTCACTTCCCTCGGAGTTTGTCATTCCTCTCTCTAGGTCCTTAGCTTGTTGAAAACTACTCAATACCGTTGGTGTGCTGGATAGCTTAGTGTCAACTTGACACACCGTGGGTTGAGGGAGCCTCAATTGGGGAATTTTGCCCAGTGATTGGCCTGTGGCCACATCTGGGTGTATTGTCTTGATTGTTGAGCAGTGACAGTATAAGAAGGCAGCTGGGCATGAGCCAGAAGCAAGCCAGGAGCAAGCCAGTGGACAGCATCCTCCATGGCCTGTGCTTCAGCTCCTGCCTCCAGGTTCCTGCCCTGAGTTCTTTACCTTGGGCTCCCTGAGTGATCAACTGTGGACCCAGGGAGTGTAAGCTGAATAAAACCCTTTCCTCCCCTCCCAAGTTGGTGTTGGTCAGAGTGTTTTGTCATAGCAATGGAAAGCAAACTAGGACAGATATTGTACCAGAGACGAGTGGGGTAATTGCTGTGACAGACCTGACCTTGTGTTTTGGGGAAGGATTGTGGAGGCATTTGGAACTTTGGGCTGGAGAAGATCATGAATCCCTAAAGATTGTTGCTGTGGAAGCTTGGAGCAGTTTTGCTGAAGGAGTTGTAGAAGATGGAGGCCTGGCTGTGAAGTTCTAGTTTCAAAGGAGAGCAGAGATCATCAGGATGTTATTCTATGGTTTCTGGTCAGCTGGGGCTGTGGAGAATCAGCGCTGTAAGTAACAAGAGAACCAGAACCTGAAGTGAAATTTTGTGGTACTGGGCAATTGATGGGCGGTTAGCTGGGGCTGAAAAATCAGCTGTTAAGTAACAAGAGACCAGCATCACTGAGGTGAAATTTCTGGGGAGAATATCTTCAAGGTCAGCACACAGAAAGCAGTGACCCAGAAAGGGCCTGAGCCTCCATCCCGAGCCAGAACCGGACTTTGGTAACCTAGAAACCTCAAGTAAAGATTACAAAAAATTTTTTTTAAAAAAACCACAAGAGTGGAACAATCAGGAATTTCCACTATGAAAAGACCAAGCCTCCGTATTATAGGGATAGAGGAAGGAGAAAAATCCTAATACAACAGTATTGATCAGATCTTCAACAGGATAATAGAAGAAAATTTCCCCAAACTGAAAAGAGACAAACACTGGGGCTGGAGAGATAGCTAGAGGTTAAGAGCACCAACTGCTCTTGCAGAGGACCTGGGTTCGATCCCCAGCACCCACATGATGGCTGAGAACTGTCTGTAACTCCAATTCCAGGAGAACTCCAGTTCCATGGGAATCCTCTGAGACCCTCTTCTGACCTCTGTAGCATTGAAGGACACGGGGTGCACAAACCTACATGCAGACAGTACACTCATACACATACAAAATTAAATAAAATTAAAAAAAAGAAAAGAGACAAACACAAGAAGTACATAGAACTCAAAATAGATAATATGAGAAAAGAAATTCCCTATGCCACATCATAGTTAAAACACTAGATGCCCAAAATAAAGACAAGATACTGAAAGCCACGGAGAAAAATAAGTTACATACAAGAAAACCGATCAGAATTACAGCTGACTTCTCAGTGCAAACTATGAAAGCCAGAAGAATGTGGACTAATACATTCCCAGTACTAAAAGACTATAGATGCCAACCCAGATTACTATACCCAGCAAAAATGTCAACTATAGTTGAAGAAGAAAGAAAAATATTTCATGACATAAACAAGATGAAATAATACATGTCGAAAAAACTAGCCCTTTAGAAAATACTCAAGCCAATTCAAAGGACAGAAGAAAGGAGTATCTATCCCCATGTAGCTAGACAGAGAAATTAATAAAAGTATAACTGAAAATACAAAGCTAGACTAAGAATGAAAACAGAAAATAAGGTGAAAGGAGGAATCTCACATCTCTCAGTAATAACCTTACTATTAGTGGTCTAAACTCCCCAATCAAAAGACATAGACTGGGAGAATGGATTAGGAAACAGAATCCATCTATATGCTGTCTACAAGAAACCCATTTCACCCTTAAGGACAGTCACCAACTCAAAGTGAAAGAATGGAAAAAAATATTCCAAGCAAATGGTACCAAAAAACAAGCAAGAGATGCTATTCTAATACCAGACAAATTAGACTTCAAAGTAAAACTAATCAGAAGAGACAACTAGGACTATTACATAATTATCAAATGAACAATTAACCATGAAGATTTCACAAACATAAATATGTATGCACCAAACTCCAGTGCACCAAACTTTATAAATATAATTCTACAGGACCTCAAGGTACAGATAGATCCCAGCACACTAATAATGGGGTATTTAAATGCCTCAGTGAGCCCATTAGATATGTCAACTGGACAAAGAATAAACAGACCAACATTTGAACTGAAAAATAAAATACACCAAGTGGACCTCACAGATATCTACAGAATATTCCACCCAATACCAGAGAATATGCTTTCTACTCAGCAGCCCATGGAACATTCTCCAAAATGGACCACATACTGAGACACAGAAAACACCTCTATAAATACAAAATACAAAAGCATTGAAATAATTCCATGCATTCTATTAGACCACAGTGCAATAAAGCTCAATATTAAAACCAGAATAAGCCCGACTAGCTACAAGAACACATGGAGACTAAACAACACAATTCTGAATAATGAATGGGTCAGGGAAGAAATAAAGAATGAAGTAAAAGTATTCATGGAACTAAATGAAAAAGACAATACAACACAACAAAACCTGTGGGATACTTTAAAAGCAGTCCTAAGAGGGAAATTTAAAGACCTAAGTGCCCACATTAAAAAAACAGAAAGGGAACAAATAAATGATCTAACACTACAACTAAAAACCTTGAAAGACAACAACAAATGGACCCTAAACCCAACAGACAGGAAGAAGTAACAAAAATCAGAGCAAAAATCAATGAAATAGAAAGAAAGAAAACAATATAAAGAAAAATCAATGAATCCAAAAACTGGTTCTTGAAAAGATAAACAAGATAGACAGAACTCTAGCCCAGTTAACAAAAAGAAAGAAAGAGCAACTCCAAGTTAACAGTATTATTGATGAAAAGGGAAACATCACAATGGATAAAGAAAAGATCCAATCATATGAGAATACTTCAAAAACCTATATTCTACTAATTTTGAAAACCTAAGAGAAATGGATGAATATCTGAAATCATGGGAACCAACAAAGCTTAACCAAAAGAGAGTGGCAGTTTAAACAGACCCATAACATTTGAGAAAATTGAAGATGTAATAAAAACTTCCCATCTAAAAAAAGCCCAGGCCCAGATTGTTTCACAGCAGAATTCTGTGAAACATTATGGAAGTCTTACAACCATTACTACTCAACCTGTTCAGAAGGATACAGAGGGAGATCTCCCAAACTTCTCCTATGAAGCCAGCATCACTATAATACCATAACCAGGCAAAAACACAACCAAAAAGGAAAACTACAGACCCATCTCACTAATGAACACAGATGCAAAAATTCTCAACAAAATACTTGCAAATCACATACAGAACCACATTTAAAATATCATCTTGACCAAGTTGGATTCATACCAGTGTTGCAGGGATGGTTCAACATACATAATTCAATAAATACTATAAAACACATAAATGGACTGAAAGACAAAAATGACACAATCACCTCAATTGATACAGAGAAAGCCTTTGACAAAATCCAGCATCCCTTAATATTTAAAGTTCTAGAGGGAATTGTACTAAAGGGAACATTCCTAAATATAACCAAAGCCATATATAGCAAACCCACAGCCAATATCATCCTAAATGGAGAAAAACTAGAAGCACTCCCCTTAAAGGCAGGAACCTGGCAAGGCTGCCCCTTGAAACACTTGCTAGGGCAATAAGGCAAGAAAAGGAAATTAAAGGAGTACTAAATGGAAAAGAGGAAGTCAAACTATCCCTGTTTGCAGATGATATGATAGTTTACCTGAGGGATGCTAAAAACTCCACCAGAAAACTCCTAGAAACAATTACAAGTTTCAGTAAAGTGGCAGGATACAAAATTAACCTAGAAAAATCAGTAGCCTTTCTTTACACCAACAATAAGTAACCAGAGAAGGAATAGAAAGAGACCTTCCTACTCACAATAGCCTAAAAAGATAAAATACCGAAGACACCAAAGATCTCTACAACAAAAATTATAAACCCCTGAAGAAGGAAATTGAAGAAGACAGCAAAAGATGGAGAAACCTCCCATACTCATGGGTTGGAAAAACTAATATAATAAAAATGTCCATTCTACCCAAATTAATATACAGATTTAATGCAATCCCAATGAGTTTCTTCACAGACTTGGAAAAAAAAATCCTTAAATTCATATGGAAAAACAAAAGACCCTGCATAGCTAAAGCAACCCTGAGTGAAAAATGCAATATAGGGGTGTGGTGGTTTGAATGAGAGTGCCCCCCATAGGCTTTAAGTATTCAGACATTTTTGTCTCCAGTTTGTGGCACTGCTCTTGGAGGTCTTAGAAGGTGTGGCTGTGCTGGAGGAAGTATGTCATTGGGGGCAGGCTTAGTGAGTTTAACAAGCCTTGCAGTCTCCAGTCTCTCTCTCTCTTGACTTCCTGTGCTCATTGAGAGATGTGACCCTCAGCTTGCTGCTCCAGCCCCAGCCACCATGCCTCCTACCACAATGGACTCTGTTTCTCTGGAACCATCAATAGTAAGCTCAAATAAACTCTTCCTTTTATAAGTTCCCTTTATCACAGCAACAGAAAAGTGACTAATACAAGGGGGATCACCTTACCAGACTTCAAGCTATATCACAAGTCTATAGTAATAAAAACAGCCTGATGCTGGCACAAAAAATAGACATGTTGACCAATGGAACAAAACTGAAGATCCAAGCTTGAGCTCATACAATTTCAGCAACCTCATATTTGACAAAGGGGCCAAAAAAGCTCATTGGAGGAAAGATAGTATCTTCAACATATGGTGCTGGCAAAACTGGATCACCATATGTAGAAGAACAAAATTAAACCCCTACCTCTCACTCTGAACCAAAATAAACTCCAAGCAGATCAAAGACCTCAACCTGAAACCCAAAACTCTGAAAGCGATAGAAAAAAAAAAACAACAAAAAAAACAAAACAAACAACAACAACAAAAAAACTGGCAGCAATCTACAAGACATAGGAGTAGGAAAAGACTTTATAAATTTTTTTATTAATTTTATTTATTTCTGTATGTGTATGAATGTACTGTCTGCATGCAAGTTTGTGCATCCATGTCATCCAATGCCACGGAGGTCAGAAGAGGGTGTCGGATTCCCCTGGAACTGGAGTTCTCCTGGAATTGGAGTTTCAGACAGTTCTCGGCCACCATGTGGGTGCTGCGGATTGAACCCAGGTCCTCTGCAAGAGCGGTCAGTGCTCTTAACCACTAGGCCATCTCTCCAGCCTGGAAAAGACTTTCTAAGTCAGCAGCTGCACAGGAAATAAGGTCGACAATTGACAAGTGGGACTTTATCAAACTCTAAAGCTTCTGTATAGTGAAAGAAACCATCAGGGAAGTGAAGAGAAAAACCAAAGAATGGCAGGAAACCTTCACCAGTGATACATCTGACAGAGCATTAACTTCCAGAATATATAAACTACTCAAAAAACAAAGAAGAAAGCAAATGACTCTCTCAAAAGATAGAGTAAAGAGCTGAACAGAGACTTCACCAGGGAGGAAGTAAAGATGGCTGAGAAACATCTTAAAAAGTGTTCAACATAGTAATTAAGGAAATGCAAATTAAAACCACTCTCAGATATCTTCTCACTCAATAAGACTGGCTAAGATCAAGAAAACAAAAGACATCAAATGCTAGAGAGATGGTGGGGAAAAGGGAACACTCATCCACTGCTGGTGGGAATGTAAACTCATACAACCACAGTGGAAAACAGTGTGGAGAACCCTTAAAAAACTCAAAATGAGCCTACCACCTGACTCAGCCATACCACTCCTAGATATATATATATATATATATATCCACAAGACTCATCCTCCTGCAAAGATACATGCACATCTATGCTTATTGCAGCCCCCTTCACAATAGCAAAGAGCGGGAAGCAACCCACATGCCCCTCAACTAATGAGTGGATAACAAAAATGTGGTACATCTACACAATGGAGTTCTATGCAGCAGCAAAGAAAGATGACATCATGAACTTTTCAGGTAAATGGATGGAACTCCATTATGCTAAGTGAAATAACACAGCCCCAAAGAAACAAAGGACAAATGGTTTCCCTCATTTGTGGATGCTAGTACCAAATCCTCCAATTGAAAGGCAAGCAGAGCAACATTATTGTCATATTTCTGTCTATCTGAAAGCAATTGTGATGTTATAATGTGAATCTCTTAATGGGCCCTAGAATTAACTTGCCACTTACTTTCAGACATGGTAATTAATGTATATGGGCAGAAGGTATATATTCATATTTTAGAGTAATATAAAATTAACTTACCCCATACTTTCAGACATGTAATTAATGATATGGGTGAAATGTATATATCCATACTTTAGAGTAATATAAAATTAAAGGGAAAAAATGTGAACTCCTAAACATATATCAGAGTTAACATACAGTTTATTCCTGGAGGTCATAATTCTGGTACTTATATGACATGTATACAGGCATAATTTGGAGCAATACAATTGGGAGGGAACCATAACAACATAAGGATTGAGTCAAAGAGCGGAGTGATATAGTTAAATTCTGCCCATAACAATAAACCTTTGCAGAGAAAAACTTTAAAAAGACTGAGAGAAAGATGAAGGACATGTATGGCAGAATGCATGATCTGGGGTGGGGCTGGGGAAGGGAAAGGTGACTATGTCTAAATTGAACTGAAAAATGATGTCTGAAATACACAAAACATCAATAAAAGTATTATATTTAAAATCTAAAGAACAATAAAAAAGAAAAACTAAATTAAAATGCAAGTGAAATAAGAAATACAGTCATATGATAAAACCAAGGAAAATTTCAAAGTAGAATATGTGGAAAATGAAAAAATAGAGAAATGAGAAGAATATTACTAATTTCATTGAACCCTTCAACCAACAGAAGTTCCAGAAAAAACAGGGGGAGAAACTAAGCAAAGAAACTGAGTATTTCTCAGAAGTCCTGGACACAAGGTTTCAGATGTAAAGACTCCGGAAGTAATGGAACAATAAAGCTTACAGACACTTGGGGTTCCCAGGCATCTAGGCATGTTCCTGTAAAAGTCAGAATATCAGAGAAGAACACAACCACAATCTTCCAGAGAATAAAAAGAGGTCCACTAAAAAATAATAAAAATATTAAGCTTAACAAAAGATATCACATATGAAAGAAGAACAGTGAAGCAGATTGCACAGCAATCCTGATGCATGAGATAAATTGAAGAAATTTTCAAATGTTATAGAGCAAGATTAGCTTTTTAAAAATATTTTCAAATTATGTATAGACAAGTGTTAGTGTGTGGATGTGGATGTGAATGCAGGTACCCACACAGGCCAGAAGAGGGCATCAGATACCCTGGATCTGGTGTAACCAATGGGTGTGAGTCACCTGACATGGGTGCTGGGAACCGAACTCAGGTCCTCTACAAAAGACTATGCACTCTTAGTTGCTGAGCCAAGATTCCAGTCTGGAAAATAATGACCTTTAACCTTCAATTCTATACTCAGGATGGCAATTCTCAGGGACCCTGGAGCTTGCTGAGGAAGGGTGACTAGCTACCAGGAAGTCCAGTGACTCTCCTGGGTGCACGCTTCCACAAAGCTAAGATTACAAGAACATGCTGCTGTGCTTAGCTGGCTTTTTCAGGTGAATACTGGGGTCCAGAACCCAGGTCCAAGTTCCTTACCCACTGAGCCATCTCTCTAGTTCCAAGCAGGACTTTTAAAGTACAGCCTTCTGCCACTAAAAAATAACCAATTTATCAATGTCCACTTCACACAACGCCACCTCCAGGGAGCCTTCCATGATTGCTCCTGCCACGTGTTCTTTTCTCTACTTAACTCACTCAAGAGCACCACATACCTCTCTCACACCACTTAGAAGTTCAATTAGGGGGCTGGAGAGATAGTGGTTAAGAGCACTGACCGCTCTTACAGAGGACCCGGGTTTGATCCCCAGCACCCACATGGTGGCCGAGAACCGTCTGAAACTCCAATTCCAGGAGAACTCCAGTTCCAGGGGAATCCGACGCCCTCTTCTGACCTCTGCGGCATTGCACGACACGGGTGCACACACCTGTATGCAGACAGTACATTCATACACATACCGAAATAAATAAAAAATTTAAAAAAAAAGAAGTTCAATTAGGTGATTTATATTTTCTGTAGGGCACATGTGAAGGTACACTGAGGCTGTAGAAGAAGAATAAAAAATTATGTAAAACCCCTTGGTACCTTGGAATGGGACAACAAGGCTCAGGGCTCACAGCTCCAGCTTACAGGAGGTGACCATAGTTCAGGCTCATTGGAGGTGTTTTCCTACTTTTTTAGTCTTATTTATTTTACAAAATGCCTGGCTGTCCAAGGGTAGCAATTGTGACCTCTTGTGGCTAGAGAGACAGCTCAGCAGTTAAGGGCACTGACTGCTCTTTCAGAGGACCCAGGTTTAATTCTCAGCACCCACATGATGGCTAACAACTATCTATGTCTCCAGTTCCAGAGATCTGACACCCTCTTCTGACCTCTGCAGGCATCGCACAACTTGTATATACTTATATGCATGCAATACACTCATACACAAAAATAAAATAAATAATTGCATCCCTTTTATTTTTGGATCACCAGAAAGATCTGCTAAGCAGGAAAGGCCTAGAATCGTTGAGTTACTAGGAACTGGAGGGCCCTGGTATAGCCAGCAAGGGGAAGGAGAGCGGTCCTTGTAGCTTTCAGATAATCTTTAGGAATCGACTTTATCACATTCCCTCTTTGTTCCCACAGCTACCCTCCACATCTGACCACAGCACAAGGAAACAGATACTGAAACCAATTCTGCAAGTGAAAATTGAGACACCTCTGACCAATATTTCCAACTTAGAAGGAAGTAACTTTTCATTTTGCCCCTAGTGAAATAGCATACCATGTCCCTAACAGCTTCCCTAGGAACTTACTGTCCCCTTAAACATATTAACAGTGTTAGTCATACCAATTCTTCAGCTTTCCCTGAAATTTTAAGGTGGAAAGTGACAGAGTTGAGCTTCTGGAACTCCCAGAAAAGGGAGATAGATGCAACTTTGTTTTTTTAAGAAGCCAACAATTTTCTAGCAAATACATGCATACTGTTTCCAGCACACAAAATACAATTTACAAATACCTGTTGAAATAAACACTGGAATCGACATAGGAAAACCTTGTTGGCTTCCTAAACTGTATTAAAAACAAAAACATGAAACTCTCAGAACATTCCAAGTAACAAAATGAAAAACATGCTATTTTTTTCATTGACAGTTTTTTCAACTCTAGCAGATGGCTTGGAACATCTAGTTTATAGTTCTTCTCTGGTTATGATAACACATCAAGTAGAGTGACCCTCCTCACTTCTTGAGACAGGGTCTCCCTATATGTAACACAGGCTAGCCTTGAATTCAAGGGTATTCCATTGCCAGAACCTCTCAAGTCCTGGGAATACAGGCATGTACTGAGGAGATACAGTTAATTCCAGACCTCCACTCTGGACAAAGGTTAAGCATTCACCTTTCCCAGGCAAAAGTCCACCAGATGCATCCGGGGCATTGAGAAACAGGCCCAGTGGTATGCACTTTCCCCCAAGCTGAAGTCCACCAGATACATCCCAGGATTGGGAAACAGGCCCGGTCTGACCCACTAAAGAAAAATTCCCCTAGACCAGGCCAGATGTAACCTGCTTGTGGTTTTTCCTTTTAAAGATCCTCCAGCTGCGACACCGCTTCTGCGACACCTGGCCTGCTGCGTCCGGACGGTGGAGGTCCAAACTCAGCTTGAATAAAAACTCTTTGTATTTACATCGGAGCCACATGTCCTGGTAGTCTTTGGAGGGTCCCAGTAGTCTGGACATAACAGTACTAGCTCTCTGAGCTCTTCTTATTTCTTTGTAGGAATATAAAATTCTTCCTACTTTGACCACTGTCAGGACCGCTGTTGATGAAGGCGCTCGTTGTCCAGCGGTGCTGCTGACGTGTGGGGCTGGTCGCCCACACTGTTGCTAATTAAGACTGCCAATACAGGCTGGTAGCTATTCTGAAAGGCTAGTGACCTTTCAGCAGCAGCAAAAGACTACAAAATTGGTTATTTTGCAGCCCACAGCTGTGAAGTTGGTGACTCCACAGGCCTAACGCTGGTAGCTGAACCCAGTTTAAGGATAATGACCCCTTGCAAGACTCTCACTAGGTAGCTCTCACCCAAACTAAGGGATTGATTATCATCAGAGCGTTACCTCTGGCTTAGGGGGTGATGCCCCCTTAAGCAATCGAGCTAGCTGAAAACCCAATTGCAGATCTAATTGATCCACAATTAATGAGCACCTAAATCATGCATCAATTAATGGACCTGAGACCTTGTCAGATGGTAATGAAGAATCCATTTTATAGTATGCAGTACCTCACTTATATAGACAGAATGATGTCATCTCTCAGGGACCAGTCCCAGACCCCCTGCATCACAAGCTTCTCTCAAGAATTGTGTCACCAGCTGCTCTCACGTAGGGGGCGGGGTTAGGTGCTGACCTGCAGGCAGGCAGTTTAAGACAATGCAGCCACAGGTGGCCTGCTTTCTCCTGCAGACCACAGAGCCTGCTTCTTTCAAATTTAAAACTTGGTTTCATTGTGATTCATGGAAATACTCTACCCAGACAGGCTGTAGATTGTACCATAAGCAATATTTAATTCTCTACAGGTATTAAAGTACTGTTTAATCTACAGGCTAATCAAGTACTATAGAGTTCATGATCTGCTGGGAGTAGACTTTTCAAATCATGAAAATTGTCATTGCAGTTTCTAGAGACTATACAGTATCATCTCATAGCACCCACTCAGAGAGAATAGCTCTGGTGTGACCTCACCAGCCATAACAACAAAAAGGAGGAGCTTACAGTGGCAGAGCCTGAGGGCTGGAGAGATGGCTCATCAATTAAGACCAATGGCTGCTCTTGGAGAGGACCCAGGTTTGAAACTCAGCACCCACATGACAGCTAATTACAGTGGCAGACCCTAAGGGCTGGAGAGATGGCTCATCAATTAAGACCAATGGCTGCTCTTGGAGAGGACCCAGGTTTGAAACTCAGCACCCACATGACAGCTAACGACCATCTGTATCTCCAGTCCTAGGGGACCCAACACACTCTTCTGACCTCTATGGGCATTGTACAATACAGGTGCACGTGTATCTACATGCAGGCAATACATTCATACACACAATATAAAAATCCTAAGTAAAATAGTTAAGAAAACGAAGGCAGAACCTAAGATAACAAGTTTGCTATTAAGATCTGCTCTGGAGATTCCTTTTAGTTTCTATCCGACATCAGATGTGGGGAACTGCAAGCTTGGGTGAGGACTCATTTCCTATATGCATACACAACTAGCATTTATAAACATCTGCTATCTGTCAGCCACTGTTTATTGCAACTAAGGGAAGATGCAAAAATAAATAGATTGTAGCTAGAGTCTCGAGAGAGTTCACACAGTGAGAAAAGATCAGTTCAGACTGCTATGCTACCCCAGAAAAACAGGAAGGCAATTTTGCCTGGGAAACCTTTCATAAGTGATCTCTCACTGAATGCAAGCATCAGAGGAAAAGCAAACAAACATTTGCCAAGTGGGAAAGAAGGAAGGAAGGAAGGAAGGAAGGAAGGAAGGAAGGAAGGAAGGAAGGAAGGAAGGAAGGGGAAAAGGTCATTCCAAGGCACTGACACTGCCTATGCCAAGGGTCAGCTAAGCTATGAATGAACATGGACAACTCAAGAATGAGGCTTGAGCTGGGAGGGGGAGTGAGTGTTAAGACATCTGTCTACATAGATGGGTGGGAGCAGACATTTCACAAGACTTTGATTTGCTGTTGCTAACCTTCCCATTTTCACTGACAATAGCTACTCACAGTAACAAGATATAAAGTGAGCAGTTAGTTATATGTGCTGAGTATGTTTAAAGACTTTACCTCATCTGTTCCTCACAGCTTTGTTCATGAAGTAAAGAAAGCTCCCTGTGCCCTCTGAATGACCAGGAAACGAGAGGCTCAGTTACTTGGGATTTGCTGAAGCCTGCCTCCACCTGGCTTGCTGAAAGTTGAGTCTCATTACTCTGATTATGCACCTCATTCTAATAAGTACAAGGAAAGGTGGAAAGGATTTTAAATTTCCTCAATAAATGTGTTCTGGGATTCTGATTGTAAACTGTTTTGTTTATAACCAGGCATAAATGTTTCCTTCTCAACTTAATCTTAGCTACTTTTATTTTTTTTAATTTTCATTTTTTAATTGATGCTTTGTGTATTTCATACATCATTTTCCAATTCAGTTCAGGCATATTTCCCTTTCCCTTCCCCCCACCCCACCCCACCCCATCCCAGATCATGCATTCTGTCGTAACTGTCCTGCATCTTTCTCTCAGTTTTTTTTTTCATTTTTTAACAATAAGTGATCATTTATGAGTACAAGCATCCTTCATGTAAACATGGGAAAGATGTATTGAGACCACACATGCAAGTGCACAGTTGGTCTCTGGAATGCCAGAGAGTGTTACCAAAGGCCACTAAACCAATAAAGCAAATATAGGTCTCCTTGAGTCAAGCAAGGCTCCTCTGTCAGCACCAGCTACACCTCACCTGCCTGGAAATACTGTGCAGCAGAGGCAGCCATATGCCTGTATATCCCAAATCTAATTGGCTATTAGCTCTCTCCTTGGAGGAATAACCCACGGCTGATGCCACAAGCTTACATCCTTTAGTGGTTAGGAGATGTTATAAGCCACAGTAAGACCCTATCATATTTAACAGCAAAAAAATGTAATTCATGGATTAACATACTGTCCAAACATCTGTGTCTATACCAAAGTAACCTACGATAACAATTAGTACTGTTTAAATACCTATATATCTAATTGCTTGTGCTTCATTAGTAGGATCGAAAGGTTATTCCTGGACAAACTGTCAGCCCATGAAAGGAAACAGCCAGAATTGACCAGAGTCCAAGACAACAGCTCCAGAGAAAGTAGACTGTTTTGCTTCTCGTCCACCTGTGCCCCTTTTCTAAGCCTAGGGAAAAATCTGTGGAAGAGGGGGAACGTTAGAATGTAAGGGCTGCAATTGGGGTGAATGGTAAAACTACAGCAATATAGTCTGGACACTCATTTGATCGACTTGATTGAACATACAAGCCCCCCCTGCTGGATGGTGGGACCCATGGGCTGTGTGGGTTTGGGCACAACTGCTTGCAAATTGGTTTTACAATCTTAGCTACTTTTAAAAGCCCACTTTAAACCCTTATTTGAAGGGCTTGAGATTGCTAGCCCTCAAGAATTGCCTTGTCAGGAATAAAAGATCCACTGTTGGACCCTTCCTGTGTTCTTCATCAGCAAGCCTTATCCACTGGTGGTCCTGCAGGTGCCTTATTCATGGCCTTTTCTCCAACTTCCCTCCCCACTCCCACCCACCTCAATGCCTTACACATGTAAGAAATGATGCTTTCATCATGTAAGTCAAAACTCTGGCCTCACTCAGAGAAAAAAAAAATGAAAGATTCTATAGAATTCCTTCCAAGAGAATGTTGTAGCCAAAATAGCTTTACAGGACACATTTCATGCAATGTTTGAGAAAGACACAGTTTGCATGATATTTAAGCTCCTTTAGAATAAAGACAAGGATGAAACAGGCCCTAAATCATTTATAAAGCCAACAAACCAGAATGATAAACTTGACAAAAATATTCCCCAAATGAAGATGAACTCTCCTTACAAGAACAAAACAATAAGGAAACAGCTTACTTGCCTTGGAAACACACATCTTTTCCATGCCTGTGCTTTTACTTAGTTAGATGATAAACTCACTAACCCTGGGAAAAATATGGGATTAGTTTAGGCTCAAGAAAAATGGTGGTGATGATAATGAGGAGGAGGAAGATGACGCTCACCTTAGATACTTGCCAGGCATTGTTCTAAAACCTGTGCATTATTTCCTGATATTGCTGTTCACTTGAAGTAGATATTATGCTAATCCCAACTTTATAGGTCAAGTAACTAAGACAAAAAGAAAAAAAAAAGCATCACAGCTACACAGCTCATGTATGATGAAGCTATGCTCTGGATATTTGTATTCTTCAAAAATGTATGTGCTGAAATTCTGTATCCAAACTTGATGGAATTAAGAAGTGGGGCCATTGGAGGTGATTAGATCATGATATAACTCAAAGAAGAGACTAGAAGTTTCTGGGCAGTGTAAAGTATAGCCAAGGGGATCTATTTCATGCACCGACTCAGGCTTACATGGTACTGAGGTCAATAAACCATAGAAAATATTCACTTTAGGCTCCTAGACTGAGAAAGCTCTTTACATTTGAATAAATATAGATAGTCATCTATTAACAAAGGCACTTAGCAATGATACCTGTGTAGCTCAGTGATCAGAGGCAAGAAAAATTGCACCATTCAGTAGAAATGAAGTATACTTTATACTCTGGGGTTTTTTCTTGAATATTTTCCAAAGGCTAAGCAAAGTATATTAGTTACGGTCCTGTTGCTGTGATGAAACAACATTACCAAGGCAATTTGTAGAAGAAAGAGTTTATTTGGGCTTATGGGTCCTGAATGAGAGCACCCAGGTGCAAAGGAGGCACGGCAGGAGGCAGCGGACCAGGAAGCCAAGAGCTCAAGTCTTCAAACATGCAAAGGAAGGAGAGAGAAACAAACCAGACATGGAAAGAGACTATGAACTCTCAAACGCCCCTCTGAGTGATGTACTTCCTCTACCAAGGCTACACCTTCTAAAGTTCCATGACCTTCCCCAAATAGAGCCACCAACTGGGGACCAAGTACTTAAATACTTGGAACCTCTGTGGAACATTCTCATTCAGTCCACACAAAGTTATAAAGAAACTGTCCTCTTCCCTCACCCGAAGTTCTCTTCTTAGGAGATGATAATTAAATGCTTAATTTTATGAGACTGAGCCCCCAGTGTTGAGTGTGTGCAGGTGCATAGGATGAAAACTATGTCTGAAAGCACAGAGCCTCAGAAAACACACACTGGACTTTCAGTTACAGAAAGTTCTGAGAACGGATGGGCCATGTGTCACCAGGGAAAATACGCAGCAGAGGGAGGGCTGAAGATGTGAGGGAAACCAGTAAAGACTCAGTCGAACAGTTACAGTTCAATCAGACATGTATCCTGGGGTCTGTAGAATACACAGGTGCCAGAAAGGTCCTCTCTTCCACCAAGCATCCTACCAGAACAAGGGCAAGAAGTCATCATTTAAAAATTGCCTGCTGAAGAGGAGGCGTGGTAGATTGTAAGGGCTGCGGAGAGATAGGGGTGAATCATGAGACTACAGGAATATAGTCTGAACTCCTAACTGATCACCATGCCTGTGCATACAAGCTTCTCCAACTGGACTATAGAAACCTTGGGTTGTTCAAAATTTGGACATAGATACTTGCAAAATGCACCAATTACCTAATTGTATGACATACTGAGTAACATCAATGTTATCTGCAAACAACTGTGTCATTATATTGTAGAATCCCTTAAAAATAAACAACAACAAAAAAAATAAACAACAACAAAAAAAGAAATCACACACACAAAAAATTGCCTGCTGAGGTTGAGGCTGGGTGGCCTTAGAGCCAAAGGTCCTTCACTTTCCAGATGGCTTGCTCTGGGGATCCAGAAAAAGTGCCTGGCAATTAGACTGGCCTGTAGAATATCTCTAGCGTGGGGGGGGGGGGCGGGCGGGGGCGGGCGCGGGGGTGTGAGTGAAGACCTTTGAGTCAGAACCATGGAGACTCCACACACTCTCATTTATTTCTTCATCCCAGGACCGACCAGGGAGTCTAGCTACCAGAGACAGACAATGGCAAATTAACACACACTGGGGAAGAAAAGCTTCAGAACCACTGTGCTCTGGCACAAGCCCAGAAATGAAAGTTGCCAAGGTCTAAGAGTCACCAGTGGAAAGCTGGCCAATAGGGCAAGCTGGTACCTAGAGATAAAAAGCCCACCTAGAACAATAACAGCATAGCTATGGCCCAGGACTGCCACTCTGCTTATGGCGTAAGTAACAGAGATGAATACAGGAAGCAAAGACCCTGGCGTCATCAGAAGACAGCAGCCCAAATGGCTAGAAAAAGAGGAGCAAGGCAGTGTGGTGAGACTCTGTAATCTCTGCCCAGATGAGCCACAACCTGGGGGATGGAAAGCCAGCATTCTTTATTTGTTTTATTTTTTTCTCTTATTGTTATTTTATTTTTACAATTGAAAATTTTAGTCACTATTTTTCTTTTATTTCACCACTTTTGTTTCTTATTTATGCCCTTTTCTCTGATTATAGGTCTTTTTAGAGATTTAAGACAAGATGATTGAATCACATAAAGTAGCTTGAATAGTTAGTTATATAAAAATCTTGATTCTCGGGGATAGAGAGATGGCCTAGGGGTTAAGAGCACCGACTGCTCTTGCAGAGGACCCGGGTTCGATCCCCAGCACCCACATGGCATCTGAGAACCGTCTGAAACTCCAATTCCAGGAGAACTCCGGTTCCAGGGGAATCCAACACCCTCTTCTGACCTCCGTGGCATTGCACGACATGGGTGCACAGACCTGCATGCAGACAGTACATTCATACACATAGAGAAAAATAAATAAAAAATAAAAAAATTTAAATAAATAAGCTGGGCATGGTGGTGCACGCCTTTAATCCTAGCACTCGGGAGGCAGAGGCAGGTGGATCTTTGTGAGTTCAAGGCCAGCCTGGTCTACAGAGTGAGTTCTAGGACAGTTGGGGCTACAGGGAGACCCTGTCTTGAAAAGACCAATAAACAAATAAATAAATATAAATAAATAAATAATCTTGATTCTGTTTTTACTCCTATTTTCTTTTCTTCATTTTTATACTTACTTTATTTGATATAAAATTTTGTAGAGTACTTTCATCGTGTACTCTCTCTCTCCTTTACTTTTCTTTCTTTTTACAAATAAAAATTTATTTATTTTTATTTGTGTGAATGTTTTCCCTACATGTAGATAAGTGTACCATATAATGCCTGCTGCCTAGGGAGGCCAGAAGAGGGCACTGAATCCCCTAGAACTGGAGTTAGAGATAAGTGTTAGCTTCCATGTGGGTGCCTGGAACTGAACCCAGGTCTTCCAGAAGTACAGTAAATACTCTTAACTGCTGAGCTATCTCTCTAGTTCCTCTCCTTTACTTTTCAAGATAAGCTCTTTTCATAAGGCATAGGGTGGCCTAGGGATGGAGCTATCCCTGTATTAGTCACTTAGTACAAGGACTATTTCAGGTTATCTAATTATATTTCTTTTCCTCTCACTCTGTTTGTAGCTGGAACTAGCTTATTGCTTTTCTTATTTCCCTCCTTCTATTTACTTTTCACTCTTCTTCTCTATTGCTCAATTCTAATCACTGGTCTTAGTCTTAGTATGCAACTTAGTGCTGTGCTCCTTTATTCAAAACTTATTGTTGAAGGGCATGACTGTTTCTAATTGGTCATTACTATATTTTCTTTTTTAAAATTTATTTTTTTACGTATATTTTTTGTACAAGATTATGTTACAAATCGAATCTAGACCCATGTCCCCGTCCCAACCCCCACCCCCACCCCACCAGATTCACCCTTTCAGTCAGTTCTTTGATGCAGTCTTTTCTGTTGTTGGTATTGTTGTTTCCAATATGCATCAGGAGTACTATAGACCCTGAAATGATACTGGCCATTGCCTCTGCTCTTGGTTACCACCCAGATCTTCACAGCAAGCCCCCATTGCTGAAGACACTACATACATGAGCTGTAGAACAAACAAGGAGAAATCAAGCTGGGGCTGACTTCAAAGCCTCATCTCTACTGGCCAGCATTCGTGGTGCTGCAAGAAAGGTGCTATACATACTAGTGGAAGAGAAAGTTAATCATCAACCTTACCCAGCTGTGAATCCTGAGAACTATAACAACAACTGGCCTAACAAGATATGCCTACTGGTGCAACCGTAGCATGAATATTATGGGAGTAACCAATCAATTTTTAAAGTCTGCTTCAAAAGATGGAGTCCATACCTGACATTGATATTAGGTCTAGGAACCTGAGGCTAGATAGGTCACAGGCTATGGGCCAGAGCCTAATACTATTATTCTGCTCAATATATATAATATTAAATGACTCCTAATGATATATTGTTATATCTATGGATTAATGCATCTCTCAACTCTCAGCAAAGAAGCTTCTTTATGCATCACATGGTGATTCCACAACTGGCCAACATGTGGAGACTAAGAGCTCTTATCACTGAATAGAAACTCTATATCAAACTTCTGCCTTCCAAGGTTCAGGGATCATTGCTGAAGAGAGGCTGGAAAGATTGTAAGAGCCAGAGATGGTGGATAACCACAAGGAAACAGAATTTTCCAAATAACTGGTCAATTACTCATATGAACTCACAGCAATGGTGACACTATGCATAAGTCCCCAGACAAAATTCCAGAATTGACCTGGAGATGCAGGTAAGAAACTTCATCCCTACCTGAGGGCATATTGGCAACCAATGGCTGCTGGGAGGAGGACAGTCAAGTCTAGTAGGTTAACCAGGCTCTAGTGAATGAACCCACATGAAAGGGCACTTCACATATATAATAGAGTACATGAAATTGGGCAGAGGATAATAAGTGGAGCGTGCATAGAGGGGAGGGGATATAAATGTAATAAAATATAGTGTATAAAATTCACAAAAAAGAAAGACCCAAATTAACTATTGAAATTAAAAATGGAAAGGGATAACTACAGTGAAATTCAGCACACTTTGAAATCCTATATTCCAATGCAAGAAATTGATACAATGGACTCAATGAAATACAATCTCTAGGCATATAATGACTATAAAATTAAATAAAGATGGTATAAGCAACTTAAACAGATATGTAGCAAGGAGTGATATTTAAATAAGAATAAAAAAAATCTCCCAATTTACAAACCCTAGGTAAATTCACTATTGAATTCTATTGAACCTCTAAAGAACTGATATCAATGGCCCTCAAACTATTTCATGAACTAGAAAAGAAAGGATTGCTATAAAATTACAAAATTACAGGGGACCGGAGAGATTGCTCAGTAGTTTAGGAGCACTGACTGCTCTTGCAGAGAACTTGGGTTAAATTTCCAGCACCCAGATGGTGGCTAACAACCATCCATAACATCATTTCCAAGATATCCTATGTTCTCTTCTGATATTCATGGACATTACATGACTCGGGTACACTTATATACATTCAAGCAGTACATTCATACACATAAAATAAAAATAATAAATAAAATACTAAGAAATAAAAATACAAATTACATAAAGACACAACTAAAAACTATTGACAAATTTCCCTAATGAATATAGATATGAAAATTCCCAATAAAATACCTCCAAACAGAATTTAAGAACATATTAAAATTATCATATATCATGACCATGTTGTTTTCATCCCAGGGGTGCAAGAATGATTAAAAATGTAATATAATACATAAACAGGACATAAATCAGATGATCATCTCAATACATTTGGAAAAACACCTTTAACAAAGTTCAACATCCCTTCATATTAGAAACTTTGAAAATTTTGGAATAGAAGGATCATAACTCAAGATAATGAAGGCTGTAAGTGACAAGCCTATAGCAACACAATACAGACGGAGGTAGGGGAGCTAAAAAGCATTTCCTGAAAAATCAGAAATGATACACGTGTGCCAAATCTCTCCAGTTTTATTCATGGGGAGCCTCTCAGAGGTCACATCTTATTCCTCCTAGGTCCTAACAAGTCATGGGTGTTTAGCCCAGTCAATGGTACCAGGAATGAACAAGTTCTATCTTGTGGGTTAGTATTTGAATCCAGTCAGAAAGGGGTTGGTTATTCCTATAACATTTGTGCCACTTTTGCGCTAGTGGGCATATTTTACTATGCCAGCCATTATTGGAGCTCACAGGATTCACAGTTTGATAAGAATATTGATTACTTTCTCTCTAGGCAACGCACATTGAACCTTACAGCATTATACAAGTTGGCCAGGAATGATGAAGCTTCCAGGTGAGTAACAGCTTCGTTTCTCCATGTACTATGGCTCAAATATGGGGTGTCCTTAGAAACAGGGCCTTCCCATAAAATTCTGGAGGGTAATTAGGAGCAATAGCAATAGTCTGTGATGTTGAAAGGAGGTCTATGAGACCCTACTGACCAATAACTGGAAAAGAGGTAAACAATACAGTTGCTCTGTGCTGTTTATATGACGGGCTATGGCATCTGGTAGAGGCATTGCCCCCACCTCATTTAAACTCTTTTTGAATCTGTACGTTTTAGGAAACTTCTACATTAAGTTTCCTGGTGGCCTTTCTAACCACAAAAGATCCAGCATACCCAAAGCAATCCTAAACAATAAAAACACTACTTGGAGGTATTACCATCTCTTATTTCAAGATACAAATATACACTAGGGGCTGGGGAGATAGCCTAGTGGTTAAGAGGACTGACTGCTCTTGCAGAGGACCTGGGTTCGATCCCCAGCACCCACATAGTGGCTAAGAACTGTCTGTAACTCCAATTCCAGAAGAACTCCAGTTCCACAAGAATCAGACACCCTCTTCTGACCTCCGCGGCACTGCATGACACAGGTGCACAGACCTACATGCAGACAGTACACTCATACACATACAAAAATAAATAAAATAAAAAAACGAATATGTACTAATAAAATGTACTACAAAACTATACTAATAAAAAGTGCAGGTAGTAGCATAAAAAGACTTCTCCAACTGGTCTATGGGAACCTTGGGTTGTTCAAAATTTGGACATAGATACTTGCAAAATGCACCAATTACCTGATTGTATGACATAATGAGTGACATCAATGCTATCTGCAAACAACTGTGTCATTGTATTGTAGAATCCCTTAAAAATAAAAATAATAATAATAATAATAATAATAATAATAATAAAAGAAAGATGACATCATAAGCTTTGCAGGTCAATGGTTGGAGCTAGAAGATATCATGCTGAGTGAAGTAACACAGTCCCAGAGAAACAAATGATGAATAGTATCCCTTATCTGTGGATGCTGGCACCGATTACCTAATTGTATTGAGCAACGTCAATGTGATCAGAAAACAACTGTGCTCTTATATTGTAGAATCCCTTAAAAAAAAATAAACAAATAACGGAAAAAAAATTAAAAAAAAAAGACAGACTGAGGGCTGGAGAGATGGCCTAGCAGTTAAGAGCACCAACCGCTCTTACAGAGGACCTGGGTTCGATCCCCAGCACCCACATGGCGGCCGAGAACCATCTGAAACTCCAATTCCAGGAGAACTCCAGTTCCAGGGGAATCTGAGACCCTCTTCTGACCTCCGCGGCATTGCACGACACAGGTGCACAAACCTGCATGCAGACAGTACATTCATACACATACAGAAATAAAAGAAAAAATTTTTTAAAAAAAGCTTTAAAAAAAAAAAAAAGACAGACTGAACAGTAGAATATAGTTGAGGACCCAAATATAGGCCCATGTTCCTATAGTCGCCTGATTTTTTCAAAGTCATTTTTCTTTTATTTTTTAAATTTTTTAATTTTTAATTTTCTTTATTTTTGTATGTGTATGAATGTACTGTCTGCATGTAGGTTTGTACACCCATATTGAGCAATGCCACAGAGGTCAGACGAGGGTGTCGGATTCCCCTGGAACTGGAGTTAAAGATGGTTTTCAGCCGCCATGTGGGTGCTGAGGATCGAATCCGGGCTTTCTGCAAGAGGGGTCGGCACTCTTAACCGCTAGGCCATCTCTCCAGCCCCCTAGACACCTGATTTTTAACACAGAGGCCACAAATGGATAAAAGATAGCATCTTCAACTGGTGCTCTGGATAGCTACTGGAAGAAAACTGAGTACATCCTTAACTCTCACACTGTAAAAGACTCAACTCCAAATGGATAAAGGACCTCAACTTAAAACTTGATACACTGAATTTTATAGAGGAGAAAGTGGGACATTCTTGGGAACTTATAGGCAAAGGAAAGGACTCTGGGAACAGAACCTCTGAAGTGCAGGCATTTAGACCAAAAGTTGATGGATGGGACCTGATAAAACTAAAAAGATTCTGTACAGCAAAGGACACCATCATTTGATTAAAAAGGCAGTCTACAAAATGCAAAATAATCTTACAGGCTATACATCTGACAGAGGGTTGCTGTCAAAAATATGCAAAGAACTTTGAAAAACTAGCCATCAGGAAAACAAACAATACGATTAAAAATGGGGGCATATGGGCTATGGGGATAGCACAGCCGTTAAAGGCTGAGGCTAAGAACCGCCAAAAAAAAAAAAATGGGGGTATAGAACTAAGCAGAGAGTTCTCAAAAGTAGAAATGCAAATCCCTGAGACATTTTTTAAAAAGTGTACAACATCATTAACCATCAAGGAAATGCAAACTAAAACTACATTGAGATTTCATCTTACCCCTGTGAAAGGGCTAAGATAAAAAAATGACAACAAGTCCTGTTGTAGATGTGGGGAAAGGGGAACACTTACAGTTTGTGTAAACAAGTGTGACCACTGTGGAAATCAGTCTGGAGTTTCCTCAAAAGGCTAAAAATGAATGTACCATATGATCCAGCTATACCACTCTTGGGCATATTCCCAAAGACTCTATATCCTACTAGAGAGAGCCTCACTCATCCATGGTTCATTGCTCTTCTATTCACAATATCCAGGAAAGGGAAACAGCCAAGGCATCCATGAGTGGATAACGAAAAGCAATGTATATACACAATGGAACATTATTTGGCTGTAAGGAAGCATGAAATTATGAGTTACTATGTAAACAAATGGAACTAGAAAAAACCATTCTGACTGAAGTAATCCTGACCAGAAATACAAATACTACATGTGCTATGTCATATGTGAATGCTAGCTTTGAATCCTTAGGTACATGTCTTTAAATTGGAATAGCCACAGAAGTCAGGGAACTAATAAGGGGATCTGGGGTATTTCAAGGGAAGAAACTAGAAGGCAGGTAGCATGAATGGAGAAAGGGGAACAGTGGAACAGGAAGTATTAAATGAGTTGGGATATGGGAGAGCAGGGTAGAGGAGGGAGTGTGGGAAGGGATAACTAGAACTAAAGACTGTAGAACCTGGTTTTCTGATGGTGCCAAAACAACAGTGAAAGAAAAGTAGCCTTTTAAACAAATGGTGCTGGAAAAAGTAAATATAAACATGTAGAAGAATTTATTAGATCTCTATCTCTCAAAAACCACTTCAGAATGGAGCAAAGAGAATCTGAAGTGGCTGGAGGAAAAATTAGAGAATATATTTTAAGATATAAGCATAGAAGGAGCTTCTGAAAAGAATTCTAGTAGTTCAGGAAATAAACAGTAAGAATTGATTAATGGGATTGTATAAAATAAAAATAATTTACATAACAAAGGAAATAGCTGTGTGAATAGACAGCCTACAGGATAAAATTCTTTGCTAGCTATACATCACTCAAGTGGTTAATATTTAAGATGTATAAAGTTCTCAAAACACTAAATACCAAACATCTGAACAGTCCAATCGATAAATGGGAAAATGAATAGACAATTGTTAAAAGAAGTAAAAATGGCCAATAAACACATGAAAATATGTTCAGCAGCCTTGTCCATCAGCAAACTGCAAATTAAATCCACATTTGTAACCAGTATCCTAGAGCATGGGCTGCCTGCAGCACCAACATCAATGAACAGAGACAAGAACTGAATCTTCAAGCTGAGCTTTATTCTGAAAACCAGAAATCTGAGGAGGCAGAAAATTACTTAACACCCTACAAACTGTCTTCCATCTCATCTCCAGCCAGCACACTTCACAGGGAGATGTAGGAACAAGATCATTTTATCTCTCATCCAGAGTTCAGTCTTGTCATGTGGTAAGGGGCCAGCCTTCCTTGTCCCTGAGACTCATGCTATCTCTGCTTCTGTCATCATCTCCTGCACTCTTTGTTCATCCTGTAGATCTCTGGGGTAGGACACTTCTTGAGGTGATGAACCTACTTAGTGTTAGTCTCAACTTTTATTCCTCCATGGCCCTCTGGGCTGGCAACTTAACTCATTAACAGTGTATACATGTTAAGATACTAATAGCTAACACACTTGCAGATTCCATTCTACAATACAGAGTGCGAAATTTTCCCTTATAACATAGAATACACAAGCATCCCTACCCATATCTCCTATACCTGTCACAGTGAGATTGATATTCTATCTCATTCTAGTCAGAATGATCATTATTAAAAAGTCAAATGACAACAAATTTCACTGATAGTGGGTATGAAAATTGGTCCAGCCCTAATGGAGATTAATTTGGAGATTTGTTAAAAAATAAAAACACAAGCCAGGTGAGGTAGCACACACTGTTAATCCCAGCCCTCAGGAAGCAGAGGCAGGTGGATTTCACCCAGTTCAGCCTAGTCTATATAGTGAACCGCAGGACAGCTGGAAACCCTGTCACAAAAAACAAAGGAGCCCCTAAATATAGAACTAACATAGGATACAGTTATACCACTTGTGGGACTTATATGGGGTTTGGTGCCCACCAGGGACAGCGAGCATGGCCAGAGGCCCCGGAAGCCTCTTCGTGAGGTCAGCAGGACTTGCACCATTTCAACCCAGGAGAAGACCTCTGTCCACCAAGGCCTTTCAGCCTTGGCTTTAGGCATTAGGATCCTGCCTCATTCCCGCCTGCTTTCGCAAAATCACAGGACCTTGCAGCCTAGCAAACTAGCCCCTGCCCACCCCTTCCTTTCCCACCATTAAGCATGGCCACCCCCTCTCCTAACTGCTATAAAAATGCTTCCCCTTCCTTTTTAAATGAGCCGTCCTCGGCGCAATCTCCCAGGGGTCTTTTCCTGCCTTACTCTTGCTGCTGCTCAGAGGACCAGCCTTTGCTTCCTCCTTCCCTTCAGGCTCAAGTGCTCAGGCTGCATCACAATGGCCTGAATAAGATCTCAGAGATAGGGCGGGGAGGAGAGAGAAGCCCCACGTCACTCCTGGGGGTATACCCCAAAGGAATCTAGGTCAGCACACTACAGACATCCTACATATCCACTTTTATTGCAGCCTTGGCTATAATATAACCAAGTTGTGGAATCAGCAGAGGTTTCCTCCAAAAGTTGAATGGATAAAGGAAACAGTAATTGTACACAACGAAGTTTTAGTCAGCGAGAAAAGAATGAAATTTGTGGCAGGTAAGGAGGCAAAGAATGGAAACTTTAGCATTTTCGAAGTAGAGACAGAAGGATCAGAAGTTCAAGGTCGGCTTCAGCTACATAGTGAGTTTGATGACAGCCTAGGCTATATGAGGCCTTATATTAATGAAATAAGAAGGAGGAAGAGAAAGAGAAAGGAGGGGGAAGAGGAAAAGGAAGATGAGGGGGAAGAGGAGAAAGAAGATGAGGAAGAGAAGAAAGGAGGAGGAGGAGGAGGAGGAGGAGGAGGAGGAGGAGGAGGAGGAAGAGATTGGTTTTTGCAAGAAATGGAAGATGATCTTACTAAACAGATGATCTTACTTACAGTTACCAGACTCAGAAAGATTAATATCACATTATTGATCTCATATGTGGGTTTTAGGTTTTATAAATACATATAAAATCATTTATATATCTATGACATGAAAATTGAAACCAGATCATCTTGGAAAAGGGGGGAAGCAAGTAGAATTGGAAGAAGGAGAAGGTATGGGAGTGAATATGGTCAAAGTACATGACACACAGATGAAAATGCCTTTATGAAACCCTTTACTATGTACAATGAATACATGCCAATAAAATACATACATTTATATATAATAAAAACATGATGGATCCCAGGAACTCCTTTCAAAGGTGGTTGGAGAATTAAGGGCAATAAGAGCAGAAGGATTTGATTGTTGGGAAAACAGGAAAACTAGGCAATTTGCTAATTACTCATTTATTCATTCAAGAGGAAGAATGCATAAATACTTCATAAAGATCAAAAAGTACAAAAATATACAGTTAAAGCAAGTCTCCTTCTCAGTCTTGCCTCCTGTCATTCCTGTCACAGTAATAACTGCTAATACCAGTTGAAGACAAATATAAACATGTGAGTGGTTGTATTGACAGATATCCATTGAGCTTAACATCAGCTCCGTTCTGATCTCCGTTGAACATCACCTTTAAAAAGACACCCTTTGGGCTGGAGAGATGGTTCAGCAGTTAAGAGCACCAACTACTCTTGCAGAGGACCCGGGTTCTATTCCCAGCACCCACATGGCGACTAAGAACCATCTTTAACTCCAGTTCCAGGGGAATCTGATGCCCTCTTCTGACCTCCACGGCATTGGGCATTGCATGACACGGGTGCACCAACCTACATGCAGACAGTATACTCATACACATAAAAAAAAATAATAAATAAAAATGTTTTAAAAAGACACCCTTTATTCTCCTCAAATGTTTTTAAGCCCAACATATCTTGCCAGTTGTCCTTTTAAAATTTTTTATCAATTTTTTTCAATTTTCATACAATATAATTTGATGGTATTTAGATCCCCCACCATATCCACACCTTCATATATACATATGTATGCCTATAGAGTCTAATTGTGTCTCCAAATGTCCTTCAGTGTGGGTTCATCCACTGGAGCCTGGTCTCATGTTTGAAAGAGACTGTCTCTGTCCTCCCAGCAGCCATCTTGCCACAATTTCCTTAGATAGTATTTGAATTTCTTATCCACTTCCTCATGTCTACACTAGGATTTTTTTCCTGGTTTGAGCTTCAATGGAACATGTGTAAGCTGTGAGTTCATATGAGTAATGACCTCAACATAAGACCTGACACCCTGAATATGATAGAGGGAAATGTATGGACTATATTGGAACTAATAGGAACAGGAAAAGAGTTTCTGAACAGATTCCCATACCCCAGGAATTAAGCCCAAGAATTGACAAATGGTGTTGCATGGAAGTAAAAAACAAAAACAAAAACAAAACAAAACTCCTGTGCAGTAAAGAGCACATCATTTGAGTGAAGAAGCAGCAAAGAGAATGTAAAAAGTCTTCACCAGCTCTACTTCTGACACATGGCTAGTATCAAGAATATAAACTAACCATCAAACCCGAACAACCCAATCAAAATTGGGCCAAGTTGCTGAGCAAGGAGTCCTCAAAAGATGAAATACGCATAGCACAGAAGCATTTTTAAAATGTTCAACCTCTTAGTCATCAGTGAAATGAAAATTAAAACCAATTTGAGATTCCATCATATCCCTTGCAGAATGGCAAAGATCCAAGAAACAAAGGACAAATGCTGGCAAGGATGTGGAGAAAGAGGCACTCCTAGCCACTGCTGCTAGCAGTGTAGACTGGTGCAGCCACTATGAATAAGCAATGTGGAGAGCCCTCACAAAGCTAAAAATGGTTCTACTATATGATCCCGACATACCACTCTTGGGCATATACCCAAACGACTCTATGTCCTACTACAGAGGTACCTGCTCATCCATGTTCATTGCTACCCTTTTCATAATATCCAGAAATTGGAAACAACCAGGAAGTCCAACAACTGATGAATGAATAATGAAAGTATGGTGCATTACCCATGGAGTATTAACTGTTTAAAATGAATTTATGAAATGTGCCGATAAGTGGATGGAACTGGAAACAATCATTCTGACAGAGGTAACCCATACCCGGAAAGACAAATGGCACATGTTCTCTCTCATAGTTGGATGCTAGCTTTGAAATCCTAGATATGCATGTTTTTATTTGAGAAGTCAGGAAACTAGTGAATGGCTGTGGGGAAGGAGGGAGGCTTCCTAGAAGGTGGATAGAATGCAGTGGTGTAAAGCTGGAAAGGGGATAACAAAGTACGTAGGGTTAAATGGGGTGGGGACTAGGAGGACACAGCAGAAGATGGAGTGTGAGGAGGGAGAACAAACACCAAAGCCTTTAGAAAACCCATATGGAAACCTACAAGTATAGAAGCTTCTTAAAGTATATACCTATATATTATAAAAAAGAATTAAAAGGAAATTTAATTTCAATTGTTAGCAAGTAATCTTTTAATATAGAGTCCTTCCCTATCTGATTTCTTCTTCTCTCTTCCAATTTCACTTAACTAATGAATTAAACTTTCTCAAATTATACTCCCCATCTCTCATCAACTATCTTATACTGGCCTTCAAGATCTGGACTATGGCATAGGAATTCTCTGGGTTCAAGTACAGGACCTAAATAAAGTCTAGAATTACATTACTCCCTCTTACAAAAACATGTTAAGTACAGAATATATATAGCTGAATAATTAGAGCCTTGAAAAACACAATTTAAGCAATCTTCTAACAGAGAGAACAAGAGGTCAGAACTATGTTTTGATTCATGGGCTGTAGCCAGTGGTTTGGCTGGGATGGTCAGGGACTTGGAACGAACATGACTGGAAAATTGGTGAGAAAGACATTCGGGGAAGAAGTATGTGGATAGAACTCTCTGAATGGTCAAAGGCTGTGAAGATACTTGTGTCTCATGTAAATGCTCATCAAAAGCTGATCTCAGCAGAGGTTGAGTTCAATAATCAAGTAGATCAGATGACTTGTTCTGTGGACAGTCAGCCTCTTTCTCCAGCTATCCCTGTTGTTGCTCAATGGGCCCAGGAACAAAGTGGTCATGGTGGCAGAGATGGAGGTTATGCATGGGCTCGACAGCATGGACTTCCATTCACCAAGGCTGATCTGGCTACAGCTGCTGCTGAGTGCCAGATTTTCCAACGTCAGAGACCAACATTGAGCCCCCAATATGGCACTACTCCCCAGGGTGACCAGCCAGCAACCTGGTGACAGTTTGACTACATCGGACCACTTCCCTCACGGAGGTGACAGTGCTTTGTCCTTACAGGAATAGATACTTGTTCTGGTTATGGATTTGTCTTTCCTGCATGTAATGCTTCTGCCAAAGCTACCATCCAAGGACTTACAGAATGCTTTACCCACCGTCATGGTATTTCTCACAGGGAACTCATTTCACAGCCAAGGAAGTGCAACCGTGGGCCCATGGTCATGGTATCCACTGGTCTTACCTTGTTCCCCACCATCCAGAAGCAGCTGGCTAGACAGAATGATGGAATGGCCTCTTGAAGACACAGTTACAGCACCAATTAGGTAACAATACCCTAGAGGACTAGGGCAAGGTTCTGGTACTGTTTCTCCTATAGCCGAATTCACTGGTCAGTCCAGGAACCAAGGGGTGGAAGTGGGAGTGATTCTACTCACTATCACCCCTAGTGACCCAGTAGGAAAAATTTTGCTTCTGTACCCACGACCTTGCGTTCTGCTGGTCTAGAAGTTTTAGCTCCAAAGGGGGGAGTGCTTTTGTCAGGAGATACAGCAAACGTTCC
Organism: Rhizomys pruinosus; assembly: GCA_009823505.1. Lineage (NCBI taxonomy): Eukaryota > Metazoa > Chordata > Mammalia > Rodentia > Spalacidae > Rhizomys > Rhizomys pruinosus. Next base: position 321,389 of record VZQC01003136.1, read on the forward strand.
ATTGAACTGGAAACTAAGACTTCCCCCTGGCCACTTTGGGCTTCTACTGCCCTTAAACCAACAGGCTAAGGAAGGAATAACAGTAGGAGGAGGAGTGATTGATCCAGACTACCAGGGGGATATTGGACTTTTTCTCCACAATGGGGGCAAGGAAGATTATGTCTGGAAGGCAGAAGATGCTGCCATGTCCTGTGATTAAGGTCAATGGGAAACTCCAACAACCCAAACCAGACAGGACAACAAATGGCCCAGACCCTTCAGAGATGAAGGTATGGGAAAAGAGCCAAGATGTGCAGAGGTGCTTGCTGATGGTGGAGGAAATACAGAATGGGTAGCAGAAGAAGATAGTCATAAATATCAGCTGAGGCCATGGGACCAGTTGCAGAAACATGGATTGTAATAGATATTAATTTCTTTCCTATTTGGTTAAGAATGTGCTTGTTTATATATATATATATATATATATATATATATATATATATTATACAGATATTTGTNGGGACCAGTTGCAGAAACGTGGATTATAATAGATATTAACTTCTGTCCTATTTGGTTAAGAATGTGCTTGTATATATATATTAAGCAGATACTTGTGCTGTTCTTTTAAATGTACAACTGAGATAGGTGTTAAGTGTTGTCATATTTAGGTCATTAGATACTGAAGGACTAAGTATTCCTCAAGGACATTACCACCTACTCTAAGATACACTGCTTTGCAATTGCACATTGGAGACTTATAACATGTTAGGTGGAATTATGACCTTGCCATTGTTTGCATTTGACATTTAAGCATAACATAAGGAGAGGCTATTGGGTATAAAGTTGACAAGCGGTGGCCTTGTGATGGTTAATCCTGGTTGTCTACTTGATTGGATTAGGGATGAACAAGTATGAGAAAGAGATCTTCAGACTGGACTACCTCAAGCTGGATGGCCCACCCTAAATGTGGGAGTTACCTTCTGCTGGCAGCCAGTATAAAAGCCCATGGCAGAGGCAGCTGGTCCCTTTTTCCTGAAGCTTGCCTTCTTTCTCACTGGTGAGTTTGTCTTGCTGCTGTGATCACCTCTTTGGATCCCAGCGTGGACTGAGATGGGCAGATCTCCTAGAATCCATCAGGCATTCAGCACCTGATAGGGACTACTGAGACCTCCAGCCTCATGGACTGAGCAACTGCCTGGATTTTCAGCCTCTCCCGTATGGTGCAGCTATTGTTGGACTCCTTAAAGCTGTAAAAGAGACTGAAAGTACTCTCTCTCTAACTCTCAACTAGCTATCCTGATCATGTGGGGCTATTTTGACATCTTATCTTTGCATGATGAAATTTTAAGTAAGAGCCGTCTTTGGTGGGCTGTATTTGCCTTAAACCACACAGTCATAAAACGTTAAACTACCTGCCACTTTTTACAGGCAGACTCCTATGCCAACACCCTTTTGCACGTGGCAAGAATGATGCACATTGCTTTGAGAACAGATCCAAGGGTTGGTAGGCTTTCAGAAACCCAGGCTCCATTAGAAACAGCTCCTGAGTAGCTCACTGCAGAGACAGTCCCTCATGACCATCTTCTCTGCAGTCTAAAAGCTGTAATAGCATTAGTTTTGCTTGACACTATTAAACTTCCATTGGTTGTGTTGTACTTATATCATTTTGAAGACACATCATCACCTTCACTGTGAATCTCAGGAAGTGGTTATTAGTGTGGATGATTAGCACATTGAAACAAATCTGTTTGGAAAAATTCAGCCCAGGGTATCAATTTATCAAGTGAAAGATAACTTTTGTATTGCTGGCTAAGTTTAAATTGTAGCTGAAAAAAATTCAAATTTCTTGCTGTTCATATTCATTTACTACTGCTCAAAGCATTCTTCATGGACCACTAGAATCAGCAACACTTACGTGCCAGCTCTCATCAGCTGAAAGCAAGGATTTCTCACCATTTTCCTATGCAACACCACATATTTCTTTTTCTTATTCATTTATATTTATCTTTTTATAACACTTGTGCATACCTTTGCTCTTTGAAGAATGATGTTCCTAGAAGTGGACAGTAGATTTCAAATATCATTGGAATAACAAAGCATTCAAGTAGGTCTCTACCTCATTCAAAGGTAATTTTTTTTTTTTTTTTTTTTGTCTTTTCGAGACAGGGTCTCCCCGTAGCTCCCTGTAGCTGTCCTGGAACTCACTCTGTAGACCAGGCTGGCCTTGAACTCACAAAGATCCGCCTGCCTCTGCCTCCCAAGTGCTAGGATTAAAGGTGTGCGCCACCACGCCCGGCTTCAAAGGTAATTTCTAACATGATTAAGTTAAGCCTAATTTGATGGTTTCAATTATCCTTAAGAAATATAGAATTTGTTTGCACTTTTGTGGGCATGGATGCAAAACATAAAACAATATACTCAGTTTCTGAGTAAATTCAACTCTACATTCCAGCAACTATTACAATAACCAGTGGCTTAGCAGGCATTTTCAGATCTCTTAATGGAATTTTTAAAGATTGGCTCGTTGCTTTCAGATACAGAGAAACATAATAATAAAGTTGTTCAACTGGGGATTTGGTGTTAGCATCCACAAACGAGGGAAACCATTCGCCTTGTTCTGGGACTGTGTTACTTCTGTTAGCATAATGGCTTCTAGTTCCATCCATTTACCTGCAAAATTCATGATGTCATCTTTCTTTACCACTGTATAGAACTCCATTGTGTAGATGTACCACATTTTTGTTATCCATCATTAGTTGAGGGGCATTTTGGTTGGTTGCAGCTCTTCGCTATTGTGAAGAAAGCTGCAATAAACATAGCTGTGCATGTATCTTTGCAGTATGATGTGTCTTGTGGGTATATACCCAGGAGTGGTGTGACTGGGTCAGGTGGTAGGCTCATTTCAAGTCTTCCAAGGGTTCTCTACACTGCTTTCCACAGTGGTTGTATGAGTTTACATTCCCACCTGCAGTGAATGAGTGTTCTCCTTTCCCCACAACCTCTCCAGCATTTGGTGTCTTTTGTTTTCTTGATCTTAGCCAGTCTTACTGGAGTGAGATGACACCTTAGGGTGGTTTTATTTTGCATTTCCTTAATTATTAATGATGTTGAACGTTTTTTAAGATGTTTCTCAGCTGTCTCTACTTTCTCACTGGTGAAATCTCTGTTCAGCTTTTATTCCATTTGTTTTCTTACTTCTTTGTTTTTTTAAGTAGTTTATATATTCTGGATGTTAATGTTCTGTCAGATGTATCAGTGGTGAAGGTTTCCTCCCACTCTGTGGGTTTTCTCTTCACTTTCTTGATTGTTTCTTTAGCTGTACAAAAGCTTTTGAGTTTTATGAGGTCCCACTTGTCAGCTGTTGTCTTTATTTCCAGTGCACCTGCTGTTTGATTTAGAAAGTCTTTTCCTACACCTGTGTCTTATAGGTTGCTGCCAACTTTTTCTTCTATCACCTTCAGGTTTTTTGGGTTTCAGGTTGAGATCTTTGATCCACTTGGAGTTTATTTTTGTCTAGGGTGAGATGTAGGGGTTTAATTTTGTTCTTCTACAAATGGTGATCCAGTTTTGCCAATACCATTTGCTGAAGATGCTATCTTTCCTCCATTGAGATTTTTTGGCCCCTTTGTCAAATATGAGGTGGCTGAAGTTATATGAGCTCAAGTTTGGATCTTCAATTTTGTTTCATTGGTCAATGGGTCTGTTTTTGTGCCAGTACCAGGCTGTCTTTATAACTATAGCCATGTAATATAGCTTTCTCTGTATCTGAAAACAACTGTACTATGATAATGGGAATCTCTTAATGGGCTCTAGAATTGACCTACCACTTATATTCACACATTATAACTACCATATATGGGTGGAAGTTATGTATTCATATTCTAGAGTAATATAAAATTAAAGGGGAAAATGTGAATCCCAAAACATATTCAGGAATTAATATCCAGTTTATTCCCAGAGGTCATAATTTTGATACATATGTGTTGTTTATATGGGCATACTTTGGAGTAATACAAAGGGGAGGGAACAAAAAAAGTATTGATAGCTTTATAGAATAATTTCAGTACAATCCTTGAGTTATTGAACTATTATATAACATATAGTTTACATTGTAAACTTATTGTAAATTTACATTAGATTCTTTTAGAACCTTCAAAAAGGTGCATTAAAACATACATATAATTTAGAATGTAAAGTTATATTTCTTTTTACCTGCATGCAACTTTACTATTAAAATGTGAATCCCTAAATGTGTTTTGGAATTAACCTATAGTTTATTTTCAGACTTTGTAATTTTGATTTATGTGTGGAGTGTATATATGCATATTTCAGAGTAATATAAAATTAAAGGAAATAAAAGAGAGAGAAAAACCTGTTCGAAGAACTGACCAAAACAGTAAATTTCTGCATTGAAAAGGTTAAAAAAAAAGACTGAGAAAAAGATGCAAGACGGGACTTAATATGTATGGCAGAAGCCATGAGCTCTGGTGGGGGCAGGGGTGGCACAAGGGGTGGGCATGGATGGGGGAATGAGTCTAAATTTGATTAAGAAATGTTGTATGAAATACGCTCAATAAAAATTAACTATTAAAAAAGATTAGCTCATGCTCTGTTTCTCAAAGTAGCCACTAAGTACGCAGATAAGGCACCCAGAATCTCGAATTTGGAACATTTTTCAATATTCTTTGCCATTTAAGGGGAAGGTAGGAAGGACATTTTTCCAAATGTCTCTAATGCTGCAGGTCTTTTCTTAGAACTTACCAAGAAATTCTAGGTTGAAGAAAGGGTGACGGTGACTAGACTGCTATCTCAGAGGGTCCCCACTGACAGCCAAATTATAACTTTGTGCCACTTTTCACTTTATAAAAGAATCAAGAGACTTTTCATAACAGGCATTTTTCCATAGTCACAAATGGAGGCTAAAATGCTTAGCTCTGTAAGTTTTCATAGGAAATAATGCAACCTTTCTGATGATTTGAATTATATTTTAACTTTAAAAAGTACAAATGAGATTTCCTATGCAATTATTATAGTGATGCAAATAGATAAATATTCAAGGTAGAAATGATTGCGTCTCTACCTGTTACTTTTCCCCACAAATAAATATCAGAAGATTAAAGATCTATAGAAAAATAAGGGGCTGGAAAGATGACTCAGCTGTTAACACATGTGCAAGCAACACATGTTGCGGAGGATGCGGGTTCGATTCCCAGCACCCACATGGCAGCTAACAGCCATTCATAATTCCAGTTCCAGGAAATCTGATGCCCTCTTCTGGCCTCTGAATGCATTTCCTGACACAGGTGCAGCTACCTCCATACAGGCATTACACATATGCACATAAAATAAAAATAATAAATAAAATATTTTTAAAATATTTATAGAAAAATAAATGCATTTTACAAAATATAGGTCAGTAGCTATAAAATCTATAATATTTTAAACATTTTTTCAAGCATGATAACAAAGGAAAAGTCATGAAAAACAAACTAAATGCATCTGCCCATGTAGTCTTCAGAGTACACACACAGGACAAATTACAGTTGGAAAAAATGCTGAGCACACAAGAGTGAGAGCTTTAATGAGTCACAGAGTTAAGAAGCAAATTTTGTCTGTTAAAACATAAAGGTACCTTCAATGTTTCAGTAATGTAGGCTAAGATACAGAGAGATGGCTCTCAAACAGGATGAGTGTAAGTGACAGAAATTTTCAGAAGAGTGATTTGGTATCATGCTTTGAAGTCTTTTAAAACAATCAGGCCATTTAACTTCATAATTTCAACTTGGTGAATGTAGCCTTAGCATATAAAAATGAGTAGAAAGACAATTGCAGTTTGTCACTGTGTTGCTTGTACTTTTGAAAAACTGGAAAAAGTTAAATATTAAGTAATAGGGGATTAATGAAAGAGATTATAGTTCACCATGAAATTATAAAAAAATATCAGCATGGATAGTTGTTCCTGTGTATATTAAAGTATAAAATGTTTTATGCAGCCAAATATCTGGAAACACAGACATTAAAAATTTAATAGTGTAATGGAACTGTTCCTGGTAGGTAAAACTACAGGCTATCTTCTGTTTACCTCCATTTTCTATTCTTCCAGTAACTAATATGTGTTTTTTTTAGTAAGAAAAAGACAATAACAGCTATTTTTACAATGAAACAGAAGTGTGGTATACACATTATATGTTTGGAACTGATAAGAATAATTTAGTACTATATCAAATTGAAAGCCACAGAAAATGAATCACAGGCATGCATACGACCATAGAGGTTCTGTACTCTCAGGAATAATGAGAATGCATTTGACACTGGGTTTCTTAAGTGCATCACAAAAAATGTGGGTATAAAGGCTGAGTATACCTTGATTGATCTCACATTTCCTCTGAATTCTCATATATTTCCATGAAAATGCAATGAACAGGAAGACTGAAGACAGGAGAATGAATACTATACAATATATCCTCCAAACTCAGTACTACTTAAAAATGAAATGCTGTACTTGACCTGGTCACTTTTCTTTTTATCTCTCTTTTTCTATGAATTACGATCATATATTTGCTGCACTATTATAATCTCTCTTTTTCTATGAATTATGATCATATATTTGCTGCACTATTATAATAAATTGCTGTAGGAAAAACACCTTCAGCATATATTTTATGTTTACTGATCTTTTAAACATTTTATAATATTTTTGTGATTTTCATACAATATAATTCCATGGCATTTAAATCCTCTTCTCCATCCGTATCTACCCTTACTGCCTGTGATGGTTAATCCTGGGTGTCAACTTGACTGGACTAAGGAACAAATAAGAGAAAAGGGTCTTTTGATTGGACCACCTCAACCCGGATGGCCCACCCCAAATGTGGGTGTTACCTTCTGCCGGCAGGCAGTATTTAAGGCCACGGCAGCGGGAGCTGGTCCCTTTTCCCTCTTCCTGCGGCTTGCCTCTCTCTCATCTGGTGAGTTTGCCTTGCTGCTGTGATCAACCTTTCGGATCCCAGCGTGTACCGAGACTGGCAGATCTCCTGGAATCCATTCGGGCCTTCAGCACTAGACTGGGACTCCTGAGACATCCAGCCTTGCGGACTGAGCAGTTCCCTGGATTCCCGGCCTCTCCAGTTCGGCGCTACTGTTGAGCTCCGTCACGTGAGCAAATCAATAAATTGTATATAGTTATATATATTCATCCTGTTGCTTCTGTTTCTTTAGAGAACCCTGACTAATACAGATTTTGGTACCAGAAGTGGTTCTAGAGAAACAGAATTGAAAGGATGAATTTCTTTAGTGGGCTTGGTAGCCTCTGGAGCCAGCTCTCCAACCCAATGAAGCCTAGAGTTACTGAAGGCTCTCCTGGTGGCATGAAGAGGAATGATAATCCTTGGTGCAGACTATTTGATCTAATTATGAAGATAGATCCATTTGACTCACCTAACTCACCTCTTGTGAGAAGCAAGGAATTTAGTGACTCTATATATAAAACGTTCGAGAAATTGCAGAAAAATCAGGAAAATAATGATGTTGCCTTGTTGCTCCTAGCATGTCTGGATAAACTGTTAGACGAAAATATGGAGCTCGGTGATAAAAATGACCAGCTCCGGATTCGAAACAACAGTTTAAAGGTTTCCAAGTGTGCTCTGGAAGAGAATCTTCTCTCCAGCAGCCAAAGAGCTAAAGCAGCAGAAAATCAAGCTGGAGCCCTTATTATACGGTTGGCTGATTTACAACGCAAATTTAATTCCCAGCCACGAAAAGTGTCAGCAGTTAAAGTGAGAGCACTGGTGGGGAAAGGGTGGAACCCTGAAACTTGGGATGGAGATGTGTGGGAGAACTATGATGATGAGGATTTTGAACCCTCGGATTCTGAGGGATTTTCTTTATCTGAGGAATTAACCTCCCCACCCTCAGCAGAGAATCCACACCCTGCAGATCCCTCCTCCCCACCCTTGCCTGAGGAAATTAATCCCCCCCTCCCAGTGGGAGCTGATGTCCCTCAGGGCCCAACAATTGTTGCCTCTAGACCTATAACCAGATTGAAGTCTAAGCAAGCCCCTCAAGGTGAGATAGAAAGTGTGGTCCACGAGGAGGTGCGATATACTACTAAAGAAATTAATGAGTTTGCTGATTCGTTCCGGCAGAAGCCTAAGGAATATGTGTGGGAATGGATTTTAAGGGTGTGGGATAATGGTGGAAGGAATATAAAATTGGATCATACTGAGTTTATCGATATGAGCCCACTGAGTAGAGATTCTAGGTTTAACATGGAAGCTCGAGCAGTTAAAAAAGGTGTTAAAAGTTTATTTGAATGGTTGGCTGATGTATTTATTAAAACATGGCCTACTAACAGCGAGTTAGAGATGCCTGATATTCCTTGGCTTAGTATTGATGAAGGGATTGTGAGGGTCAGGCAGATGGGCATGCTCGAGTGGATTCGAAGTGTAAAACCACATTCTCCACAATATGAGGACCCAGAGGACATGCCACTCACTGAATTTATAAGATGGAAAGTACTGAGAGAGACACCAGAACATTTGAAGAGCTTTGTTTTTGCTCTATTTCTTATGCCAGATCTTACAGTTAGAGAAGTTGTGGCTCGTTTGCATAAATTAAATGTACACGTAGTAGGTCTAACAGGACCTCAGGGTAGGCGTCAGGTGGCAGCACTGAATCGCAGAAGGCCAGATGAGCGTAGTTACAGTAATTATCATAATGGGTGGCAAAGGCAAAACAATACCTATAATGGCATGACCCGAAATGATCTTTGGAACTGGCTAATTAATCATGGTGTTCCCAGGAACCAAATACATAAGAAGCCTACTAAGTTTTTATTTGATCTGTATAAGCAGAAAAGCTCTAGAACGAATGACAGGAAGTCAACATTTGATTTTAGGAGTAGCGAATCCCGCCCAGTTGACCGGTTTCCAGACTTGAGACAGTTCACAGACCCAGAACCCCTTGAATGAAGGGGTGGCCGGGTTCCAGTGAGGAAGGACCTTGTCACAATACCAAAGAGTTATGCTGTTTGCCTTCCTCCTGTCCTTCCCCAGAGGGACCTGAGGCCTTTTACTAGGGTAACTGTACACTGGGGAAAAGGAAATAATCAGACTTTTCGAGGCCTATTGGATACTGGTTCTGAGTTGACACTGATCCCAGGAGACCCTAAAAAGCATTGTGGCCCTCCGGTTAAAGTAGGGGCCTATGGAGGTCAGGTGATAAATGGAGTTTTGGCTGAAGTCCGACTCACGGTGGGCCCAGTGGGTCCCAGAACGCATCCCGTAGTTATTTCCCCAGTCCCAGAATGTATAATTGGGATAGATATAATTAGAAATTGGCAGAATCCCCACATTGGTTCCCTGATCTGTGGAGTGAGGGCTATTATGGTTGGAAAGGCCAAATGGAAACCATTGGTGTTGCCTCTACCAGGGAAAATAGTGAACCAAAAACAGTATCGTATCCCTGGAGGGATTGCGGAGATTAATGCCACTATCAAGGATTTGAAAGATGCAGGGGTGGTGATTCCTACCACATCTCCATTTAACTCTCCAATTTGGCCTGTGCAAAAGACAGATGGATCATGGAGAATGACAGTTGACTATCGAAAACTCAACCAAGTAGTGACACCAATTGCAGCCGCTGTACCAGATGTGGTGTCCTTACTCGAGCAGATTAATATGTCTCCTGGTACCTGGTATGCAGCTATTGATCTGGCCAATGCTTTTTTCTCAATACCGGTTCATAAGGACCACCAGAAGCAATTTGCTTTCAGCTGGCAAGGCCAACAGTATACCTTTACTGTCTTACCTCAGGGGTATGTTAACTCTCCAGCGTTGTGCCATAACTTAGTTAGAAGGGATCTTGATCGCCTGACTCTTCCACAAAATATCACACTGGTCCACTATATTGATGATGTTATGTTGATTGGACCCAGTGAACAGGAGGTAGCAGCTAGCCTAGACTTGTTGGTAAAGCATATGCGCATGAGAGGATGGGAAATAAATCCAACTAAAATTCAAGGGCCATCTACCTCGGTGAAGTTTCTAGGAGTTCAGTGGTGTGGAGCATGCAGAGACATTCCTTCTAAGGTAAAGAATAAGTTGTTGCACCTGGCCCCTCCCTCCACCAAGAAAGAAGCACAACGTCTGGTGGGTCTTTTTGGATTCTGGAGGCAGCACATTCCTCATCTGGGTGTGTTACTACGACCCATATATCAGGTGACTCGTAAGGCAGCAAACTTTGAGTGGGGCTTGGAACAGGAAAAGGCTCTTCAACAGGTCCAGGCTGCGGTGCAGGCTGCTCTGCCCCTAGGGCCATATGATCCAGCAGACCCAATGGTGCTTGAGGTATCAGTGGCAGATAGAGATGCTGTCTGGAGTCTGTGGCAGGCTCCCATAGGGGAATCACAGCGGAGGCCCTTGGGATTTTGGAGCAAGGCTCTACCTTCATCTGCAAACAACTATTCTCCTTTTGAGAGACAGCTCTTAGCCTGCTATTGGGCCTTAGTGGAAACTGAACGTTTGACAATGGGCCACCAAGTCACCATGCGACCTGAGCTGCCCATCATGAGCTGGGTGTTATCTGACCCACCAGACCATAAAGTAGGACGTGCACAGCAACAGTCCATTGTCAAATGGAAGTGGTACATACGGGACAGGGCCCGGGCAGGCCCTGAGGGCACAAGCAAGCTACATGAAGAAGTTGCCCAAATGCCTATGGTTCCCACTCCTGTTACAATGTCTCCTGGGCTTAAGCATGCACCTATGGCTTCATGGGGTTTGCCCTATGATCAGTTGACTGAGGAAGAGAAGACTAGGGCCTGGTTTACTGATGGTTCTGCACGCTATGCAGGCACCACCCAGAGGTGGACAGCTGCAGCATTACAGCCAATTTCTGAAACAACCCTAAAGGACACTGGTGAAGGAAAGTCTTCACAGTGGGCAGAACTTCGGGCAGTGCACATGGTTGTGCATTTTGCCTGCAAGGAGAAATGGCCAGAGGTTCGATTATATACTGATTCATGGGCTGTAGCCAATGGTTTGGCTGGATGGTCAGGGACTTGGAAGGAGCATGACTGGAAAATTGGTGAGAAAGACATTTGGGGAAGAAGTATGTGGATAGAGCTCTCTGAATGGTCAAAGGATGTGAAGATACTTGTGTCTCATGTAAATGCTCATCAAAAGGTGATCTCAGCAGAGGATGAGTTTAATAATCAAGTAGATCGGATGACTCGTTCTGTGGATAGTCAGCCTCTTTCTCCAGCTATCCCTGTTGTTGCTCAATGGGCCCATGAACAAAGTGGTCATGGTGGCAGAGATGGAGGTTATGCATGGGCTCAACAGCATGGACTCCCACTCACTAAGGCTGATCTGGCTACAGCTGCTGCCGAGTGCCAGATTTGCCAACAGCAGAGACCAACATTGAGCCCCCGATATGGTGCTATTCCCCGGGGTGACCAGCCAGCAACCTGGTGGCAGGTTGACTACATTGGACCACTTCCATCATGGAGGGGACAGCGTTTTGTTCTTACAGGAATAGATACTTATTCTGGTTATGGATTTGCCTTTCCTGCACGTAATGCTTCTGCCAAAACTACCATCCAGGGACTTACGGAATGCCTTATCCACCGTCATGGTATTCCTCACAGCATTGCTTCTGATCAAGGAACTCACTTCACAGCCAAAGAAGTGCGACTGTGGGCCCATGGTCATGGTATCCACTGGTCTTACCATGTTCCCCACCACCCAGAAGCAGCTGGCTTGATAGAACGATGGAATGGCCTCTTGAAGACACAGTTACAGCGCCAATTAGGTAGCAATACCCTGGAGGGCTGGGGCAAGGTTCTCCAGCAAGCAGTATATGCTTTGAATCAGCGTCCACTATATGGTACTGTTTCTCCTATAGCCAGAATTCATGGGTCCAGGAACCAAGGGGTGGAAGTGGGAATGATTCCACTCACTATCACCCCTAGTGACCCAGTAGGAAAATTTTTGCTTCCTGTACCCACGACCTTGCGTTCTGCTGGTCTAGACGTTTTGGCTCCAATGGGGGGAGTGCTTTTGCCAGGAGATACAGCAAACGTTCTATTGAACTGGAAGCTAAGACTTCCCCCTGGCCACTTCGGGCTTCTACTGCCTTTAAGCCAACAGGCTAAGGAAGGAATAACAGTAGTAGGAGGAGTGATTGATCCAGACTACCATGGGGAAATTGGACTTTTTCTCCACAATGGGGGCAAGGAAGATTATGTCTGGAAGGCAGGAGATGCTGTAGGGCGCCTTCTGGTGCTACCATGTCCTATGATTAAGGTCAATGGGAAACTCCAACAACCCAAACCAGACAGGACAATAAATGGCCCAGACCCTTCAGGGATGAAGGTATGGGTCACTCCTCCAGGGAAAGAGCCAAGACCTGCAGAGGTGCTTGCTGATGGCGGAGGAAATACAGAATGGGTAGTAGAAGAAGGTAGTCATAAATATCAGCTGAAGCCACGGGACCAGTTGCAGAAACGTGGATTATAATAGATATTAACCTTCGTCCTATTTGGTTAAGAATGTGCTTGTTTATATATGTATATATATATATGTATATATGTATGTATATTAAGTGGATACTTGTGTTCCCCTTTGAATGTGCAACTGAGATATGTGTTAAGTGTTGTCATATTTAGGTTATTAGATACTGAAGGACTAAGTTCTTCTCAAGGACATTACCACCTACTCTAAGATATAATGCTTTGCTATTGCACATGAGATACTTATAACATGTTAGGTGGAATTATGACCCTGCCATCGTTTGCAATTGACATTTAAGCAGAGGCTATTTATTGGGTGTCAAGTTGACAAGGGGTGGACTTGTCATGGTTAATCCTGGGTGTCAACTTGACTGGACTAAGGAACAAATAAGAGAAAAGGGTCTTCTGATTGGACCACCTCAACCCGGATGGCCCACCCCAAATGTGGGTGTTACCTTCTGCCGGCAGGCAGTATTTAAGGCCACGGCAGCGGGAGCTGGTCCCTTTTCCTTCTTCCTGCGGCTTGCCTCTCTCTCATCTGGTGAGTTTGCCTTGCTGCTGTGATCAACCTTTCGGATCCCAGCGTGTACCGAGACTGGCAGATCTCCTGGAATCCATTCGGGCCTTCAGCACTAGACTGGGACTCCTGAGACATCCAGCCTTGCAGACTGAGCAGTTCCCTGGATTCCCGGCCTCTCCAGTTCGGCGCTACTGTTGAGTTCTGTCACGTGAGCAAATCAATAAATTGTATATAGTTATATATATTCATCCTGTTGCTTCTGTTTCTTTAGAGAACCCTGACTAATACACTGCCCTCTGCCCAATTTAATGTACTTTATTATGCATTTTAAAATAAGGCCTATAAAGTCTAATTTGTGTCCTCAAATGTCCTTCAGCGTGGGTCCATCCACTGGAGCCTGGTCAACCTACCAAGAATCACATCCTTGAAAAAGCCTGACTTTCCCCATCCCAGCACCCATGGGTTGCTAATAGTTCCTTAGTTAGGTTAGGTTTCTTACCTACTTCCTCACATCTGTGCTGGGATTTTGTCTGGTTTGAGCTTGTATGGGGCTTGCACATGGTGTCATCATTGCAGTGAGTTCATATGAGTAACTGACCAAGGAAACCTTTGTTTCTGTGGTCATCAACCATCTCTGGCTCTTAGGAACTTCTGCCCCTTTTCCAAAATGATTGCTGAGCCTTGGGAGACAGAAGTTTCATAAAAATGCTATTCAGGGATAAGCGCTCTGCAGCCTCTTGTTCTCTGTATATTGGCCAGTTGCGGATCTCTGTGTTAATCACCGTTTGCTGCATAAGGAAGCTTCTCTGCTGAGAGTTGAGAGACACATTAATCTATGAGTATAGCAAAAAGTCATTAGGAGTTTGTTTAACACCATTTCTATTTGGTAGAATGCTAGTATTAAGCTTTGCCTTATGGCCTGTAACCTATCTAGCCTTGGGTTGCTAGGCCTATATCAATGTCGGGTATGAGCTTCATCCTATGAAGCAAATCTTACATCCATTAAAAATGATTGGTTTATCTCACACGGCTGAGCATATCTTGTCAGGCCAGTTGCTGTAGTTCACAGGATTCACAGCTGGGAAAGGTTGACGGTTAATTTTTTCTTCAGGCAACGTACATAGCACCTTCATTCTAGCACCATAAAAGCTATCCATCAGAGAAAAGACTGAAGTCAGCATCAGTTGGATTTGTCCTACAGTTCATGGATGTAGTGTCTTTAGCATTAGGACCTTTCTGGGAAGATCTGGCGGGTAACCTGTTAGGGTCCACAAATTCCACCACAAACGCTCCAACACAGACTTTAATTTTTTGTAAAGATTTAATTAAAAATCAAGCCAATAAGCAAAAAAAATAGCCAATTGACCATTACTAATTCATTAAGATATCATCTCACACCAATAAGACTGGCTAAGATCCTGAAAACAAAAGAAACCAAATGCTGGAGAGGTTGTGGGGAAAGAGGAACACTCATCCACTGCTGGTGGGAATGTAAACTCATACAACCACTATGAAAAGCAGTGTGGAGAACCCTTAAAAGACTCAAACTGAGTTTACCACCTAACCCAGTCATACCACTCCTGGGTATATACCCACAAGACTCATCCTACTGCAAAGATTTATGCACATCTATGTTTATTGCAGCTCTTTTCACAATAGCAAAGAGCTGGAACCAACACAAATGCCCCTCAACCAATGAGTGGATAGAGAAAATGTGGTACATGTACACAATGCAGTTCTATGCAGCAGTAAAGAAAGATGACATCATGAACTTTGCAGGTAAATGGATGGAACTAGAAGCTATCATGCTAAGTGAAGTAACAGTCCCAGAAAAACAAACGGTGAATGTTTTCCCTCATTTGTGGATGCTAACACCAAATCCTCAGTTGAAAGGCAAGCTCAACAACATTATTATTATATTTCTTTTTATCTGAAAGCAACTAAGTTGTTATAATGTAAATCTCTTAACAAACTCTAGAATGGAGCCACCACTTATTTTCAGACTCTGTAAATACTGTATATGTGTGGAAGGTATGTATTCATATTTTAGACTAATATAAAACTAAAGGAGGAAAGTGTGAATTCCTAAACATAAAAAAAGACAGAGAAAGATGCAGGACAGTTATGGCAGAATGCATGATCTGGGGTGTGGTGGGGGGGAGACAAAGAGGAATATGTCTAAACTGAACTGAGAAATGATGTCTGAAATACACAAAACTTCAATAAAAGCATTATATTTAAAAAGAATTAAATAAATCTTTAAAAGAAGAAAGAAAGAAATTAAACTCTTAAGGTGATGATGTTTAAACTTAGAGGAGAAATTTGGGAACTCATTCAATAGAGCAAGAAAATAGGGTATTAAATAGGGTATTTGAAGAGTAGGTTGTATCAGTTACGCATTTTATAAAGTTTTCTGCATTTTACTTTTGGGACCCAGCCTTGGCCAGAATTGTAATCCAGAGGTTCCCAAACTTTGTTCAGAATACCCTTTGAGTTCCAGTGTTTCCATACTTGGAATCTTTATTAGTTAATTATCTATTGCTGTGATAAAACACTATGACCAGACCAAAAAAAATGTGATGAGTCTAATCTGTGTTCACCAAATGCTGTTGTGTGTGGGTATATCCCTGATCCATGAGGAAGAGGGAGCAGAAAGGCCTAAGAGACAGTAGATGAATACAAAGAAATAGGGCCGTCTGAACACAACAGAGAAGTTGCACATAAAAGCCTACAGGGCTTGGGGCAGCATGTACAAAACTTGTGCAAGGTGAAGCCAGACAAAACCCTGCATTGATGGGGTAGGTGGGCAAAAGCCTCACCCCTAGGTGAAGATCTACTAGTAATTGATAGCTGCTGAGAGAGGCAGTCAGTTTTCTTTACTGGTATCACAGAAGTTTTTAATCCTAAATCTCAATATATCAGGCACTATCATTTGAATATGTAAATTAAGTGTATGCACTAATTTCACCATATTAGCACATTTGTGGAAAATATTTCTCATTGAGCCTTTAAGTCACTCCAGAAGTAATTTAAACTTAAAAAAATTATCCCATACAAAAGACCTACAAATAGAGCCCGGACTTATTGGTCTTTCTCTGATATATCATGGGATTTTCCTTTTCCTTCTTGAACTGGTCTTTGGTCTTTCTGTGATATTTCGTACAAACTCATAGGATGTTCACAGGCCCACGAAGTACAGTTCTGGAAAATAAGCCCTGAATGGACTGTAATGGGTGAGGCTTTGCCAAATAAGAAGGGACCAGGATCTGTCTGCAATGTGTTCTCAGGCTCCAGAGTGTTGTCAGCAATGCCAGTGTGTCCAGAGCCTTTCCCAGGTATGGAGAGAGGGGTAGGCACCAAAGAGATCTCCAGGAGATGATGTTAAATGGAGGCTTAAGAATGTGTAGACAGCTGGGCGAGGTGGCGCACGCCTTTAATCCTAGCACTTGGGAGGCAGAGGCAGGTGGATCTTTTTGAGTTCAAGGCCAGCCTGGTCTACAGAGTGAGTTCCAGGACAGCTGGGGGGCTACAGGGAGAACCCCTGTTCTTCAAAAAGACCAAAAAAAAAAAAAAAAAAAAGAATGAGTAGACAAAGAGATGACACAGAATGTAGTCACGGTGATATTGGGTACAGCAGCATAGTCATGCGTTTAATTCAAAAGCGGGCTGGGGAGGAAGGGGGGGGGGGTTGTCCCGGGAAGGCCTGAGCACAAATTGGTAGGGACCTCCTGCATCGCACTCATTTATTAGGCTGCAGTTACCTTTCTCGCTAGAGTAAATAGAGAAGAAATGGGACCTTTAAAAATCATTAGAAAGGCTGTACAAGTAGTTCCAGGCTTGCATTCAAGAGGGTCCGCAGCTTCCTTCTCCTAACCCTGAAATACTTTCCAGCAGAACCAGCACAGTCAGAGAAACAAGAGAATCTAGAAGCGTTTTCTGTAGTTGGTAGCTCCAGGACTGTACCTTCAGCCTGCAAAACAGGCGTTCGGGTTCTGTCTATTACCATACGAAGCTGAAGGCCAGAGTCTGCAAACCCTTTGCCTCTGTCACCAAAACACTACTGAATGTTCAAAAACCTAAGCTTTCAGGACAGTGAGATCAGAAGGGGGCCTCTGCACTATTTCTGACTTCCCAGAGTTCTAGATCCCCCTGTCTGTGTGGGAACCAACTTCAAAGTTGTCCTTTGACCTCCACATGCACACTATGGCATTTATACGCCCCTACGCACAAAAATAAATACAATTAAAATGTAATAACTTTAAGTTTTCAGCATGTAATAAATCATGCATCTGTTTTGTAAATTTATTTCTAAGCATCTCATTCTTTTATTCAAACAATTTGAAATTTGTTTTGAATGTCATTTTCCAATTTCTTGAAGCTAGTGTAGACAAAGATAATAGATATACTGACTCTGCAGCCTACAGACTTGCTGAAATTCTTTATCAGCTCTAATAGTTTGGGGTTTGGGACAGGGACTCCTTAAAATTATTTTATATAAATAAATTATCTTCTTCCTGTTGATACAATGCCTTTTCTATTTCACTGTCTTGTCTGAATGTCCTGTGTTGTATCTGAATGGTAGAATGAATAGAATAGGCAGAATCAAGCATCCTCACCTTACTTTGGTCTTTGGGGAAAGATTTTCAGTGCTTCACCATTAAATATTACACCAACTGTCATCATCAAGGATTTTCAGCAGGAGATTGAAGAGTTACAATATGGAAGCATGGGTGTGGTTACTACTTGGGAGCTTTACTTTTGCTGCTTTATAAACATTGCTGGTTTTGATGTCTGCAAGGTTTTCCAGTGAATTAGGTCTCTCCACACCCTACCTATATTTTATTGGCAACATGACATGAAAGTGTCATCTACAAGATTCACATTTGAGAATTACACAATTATGTTTTCTTTAAAAAAAATCACAAACTCGTATAATTTTGAATAAATTTTATTTTTGGTGGGCTATATTCATAGATATTCTGGGTATATGAAGCCTGAGGACCATATCTTAGACATGCCTGCAGAGAGTCTACAAGAAGGGGCAGTTCTCAGCCTTCTGTTTCTGATTATAGAACTTATTCCCTATTATTTCCTTATTCAGAAAAAAAAAAAAAAAACAAGAAATTAGCTGATGGCCCCAGATACAAGAAAGTCGCAGGTGTCCTAAAGAACTTTGTATATGTTTTGCTGCACCACCAAGAATTGTAGGATCTATTGGCTCAGTGAGCCCATATCTTCTAGATGGCCCTCCATTTCTCTCATGCTTAAGATTTGTTTCATTATGTGTCTCATTCCCCTCATCTCATACAATACGAGAGCGTCAAGCCTCTGGGTCACCCATCAGCCTGTCCCAGCACCCCACACCGCCTTGGTTCTCATCACCCTCTGCTCTACCTCTGGTCTTTTCTTCTATAACCATCCTTTATCTAAAGTTCTCTTCCTATCTTAAGCATAACTCTGTCTCACACTGACAAACTAACATCTTCAGGGCTCTCAATTAAAGGGTGTTTCTTTCTGACAATCCCAGTGTATTACATATTGCTATGTAGCAAAGTACTACAAACTTAGCATTTTAAATCAACACAAATCCTTTTAATTAAAAGATAGTTTTCCTGACACCTCTGGTATATTACTCATCTATTGATACAGAAACAAATTGTTGCAAACTTAGCAGTTTAATACAAGCTTATTACCTCACAGTTTTATAGCTGAGATGTTCTTTTCTACTATACAGCACTTCCCTTTCCCATGCAAATATGAGATTAAACATTGGCCCCTAATAAAGGCTCTCCCTATCATTTCATTACAGTAATCTCTCCCTTATCTTAAGACTCCACATGCATTTGTCACTACCTGATAGTTTATATCATAGCATATTATAACCTCCTTCAACATAATTTATGTTAATTAATACCTCTATGCAATCACTTTATTACCTTTATTATCTTTATGCCTAGAATTGTTTTCAATTGAGTCTCATGTTTTCTAGATAAAAGAATCTAGCATTTGAAACCAGTAAATTGTGACTTCTTTTTGAAATTGTTATTATATTGCTGCTAGGTGTGGTAGTGCATGCCTTTTATCCCAGCACTTGGAAGGCAGAGGCAGGCAGATCTGGCCAGCCTGGTGTAAACAGTGAATTCCAAATATTATTTAATATTATTGTACTGCCTAAAATAAAATGTCAATGACTGTGACAAAAATCAGGCTGCTTGCTTATAGACACATCTGATTATTTACTGATCCATACCACTAAGTTTAAATTTTAAAAAAGAAACCTTTTTCCTTTAGTACAGAATTGATGTGATAATCACTAAATAAAAGATTCATATTTAATCAAAAAGTATTTATAGACATGGAAAATTCATATTTAAAGCAATTGTAAGTCCACTACATGAGAAAATAAGTAATTTAAAACAGCAATATTGGGGCTGAAGAGATTGCTCAGTATTTAGGAGTTCTTGCTGCTCTTTCAGAGGACCAGAGTTTGGTTCCCAACACCCATTCAGGCAGCTCATAACCACCTGTAACCTGACTCCCTCTTTTCACCTCTATGGGCACCTGCACCAATGTGCATGTGCACACACACACACACACACACACACACACACACAATTAAAAATAAAATAAATTTTAAAGAATTCATGTTCCTAGTAGAAAGAAAAATCCTCACAAAGTGATTGCATTTAAGCATACTGAATCGTCTTAAAATGTGTATTACACGAAGCCTTAAAATATCCTATACTGTGCTGGAGAGATGGCCTAGTAGTTAAGAGCGCCGACCGCTCTTGCAGAGGACCAGGGTTCGATCCCCAGCACCCACATGGCAGCCAAAAACCATCTGAAACTACGATTCCAGGAGAACTCCAGTTCCAGGGGAATCCGAGACCCTCTTCTGACCTCCGCAGCATTGCATGACACGGGTGCACAAACCTGCATGCAGACAGTACATTCATACATATACGGAAATAAATAAATAAAAATATCCTATACTTTGTGGATAAAGCTTAGGCAGAGTTGAGTACTTGCTAAATAAATTTTACCCAATAAACATTTTGCTCTTTAACACTATATGACTGGACTATGACTTCTACTTATTTGGGAAGTAAAATTTAAGCTTAATTCCTTTAAATTGTCCTTCAGGTAAAAGAAAGTGTTACACTGTGATGTTGTATAATTCAGAAAAATATAGAGACCAACCCAATACAAACTATAAATAAAACAACTAGCATTTTATATTCCCAGTTAGTTCAAATGTCAGTATCTAGCTCC
>VZQC01003136.1:351653-386501 GCA_009823505.1 Rhizomys pruinosus
AAAAAAAAAAAAAACTGAGAGAAAGATGCAGGACAATTATGGCAGAATGCATGATCTGGGGTGGGGTGGGGGAAGGGAAAGGGGAATATACCTAAATTGAACTGAAAAATGATGTCTGAAATACACAAAACATCAATAAAGCCATTATAAAAAATAAAGTAACACCCAGGCGTGGTGGTGAATGCCTTTAATCCAGCACTTGGGAGGCAGAGGCAGGTGGATCTCTGTGAGTTCAAGGCCAGCCTGGTCTACAGAGCAAGCTCCAGGACAGCTGGGGCTAAAAGGGAGACCCTGTCTCAAAAATACCAAAAAAAGTAATTATTGACTGAGAAAAAGAAGTATCAAGAAATGTTTCTATGGGGCAAATTTTACAATCAACTATCTAAAATAAACTCATCTTCACAGAACATTGATACTGTTATGCTCCTAGGTGTGATCCCCTCCCCCTCCTCCTCCTTGGATTTAAACTGATGCAAAGATGCCACTGGCCCTTGTGGCAAGTCACCATCTTTAAGTGTGATGCAACAGTTACCTACCACCAGGACTAATGAAGATTGTTCTACCCAAGAAAGGGCATGACTTCTGTGAAACCAAGCCTAACCTGTGTCTTTCCATAGAAATTTCCATCAAGAAGCCACCATAAATCTATCACAATAAAACTTTTCCTACCAACAAAAAACCCCAGAAAATTCTTGAGAGAACAAATGCATAAGCAGAAAATGTAAGGAAGATTAAAGAAAAAAAGAAAACAAGATTGGATCAGAAGGGCATATTCATTTTATTGACAGGTTTAAATTGCTTAATCTGTGTCATGAGGTTCAACGGAAATAATTTTTAAAATAAGCAGGGATTCAAAATTGATTTTCGCTATATGAAATAAATCCTTATCAGAATTCTTCGTATTTTTATTTAGTTAGTTAGTTTTTCTGATTTAACACATTCATATTCCCTGAGAAATAATAAAATCCTTTTCAAAGCATTTTTCATTTTCATAATGATTTTTCTTACTATTGTGCAATACATGCACTATTTTGAATACCATTTGACCTCATCTCTGCGGATGAACTCCCACCGAAGGACATCTGGGTACAAAGCATTTTCAAAGCTGAGGATTTCATCATCCAGGGAAATTTCTGAAAACACATTTTATCTTCTATTCTAAATAAATTCAAAATATAACACAGAAAAGAAACCCCAAGTATACAAGTCAATGAATTTCCATAAACATATACATTTATATGTATACATATATCTACGAAGTATATGTATATTTAAGCTGCCAAAAAGTTTTCCCAGTCAGGAATGTATGAGCGGCCCCTGTGTTTCAGATGCCCAGCACTCTGCCTTGCTGTTTGGGAATTCGTCAATTCTTCTGCATAATGACTTAGTGCATCTTGTTTTCTGTTCCCCCTAATAACTAGTGAGGTTGAAATTTTTTTCCCATTTTCATTAGCCATGTGAAGAATGACTCTCTTTTATAAACAGCCCGTTGATGTATTCATTCCTTTTTCTGTTGGTTGGTTGGTTGGTTGGTTGGTTGGTTGGTTGGTTGGTTTTACCTTTTTCAAATTACTCTGTATGGGTGCTTCACATACATCAGCTAAAACATGCTCCCTGGACATGCGCATTGCAATACCCGTCCATCCCTGCTAATGTGTGTCATGTCGCCATCACTTATCACACCATGGATGCTTCCTGTGGCCTTTCAGTCCATGCTCTTGTATCTCTTTACATGGAAGGTTTGGCTCAGAAATGTACTTATCCTGTTGCAAGGGTGGGCTACTGCCCGAGGGAGGGATCTGCACAGATGTGAGGCAGAGATGGTAAAGAAATCACCTAGCTTTCCTCAGCCTTCCAGGAGACAATTCTGAAACACACGCGTTAGAGTTTCTCACAGGACCCTGGGAACGGAGCCACAATTACTTCATGAACTTTTCTCTTCCCTCTCCCCCAGGGACTGGAGCCACGAAATCCAGGGGCTCCTGGATGTTAACTAGCACGTGTGGGGCTCACACGTGCTAGTTAACATTCTCTGCCATGGAGCTACATCCCCTGCCCACCTCAGAAACTGGCATGGTTGTCCTGAATTTTCTGTCTCTTTTTCGTTGCTCGTTTACTTATTTTGCTTTGTTTTGTTTTCACCTAAGCTCACTTCTAAATTCAATGAGTATTGCCTTTATTTCATCACCTGCATTTAGAAGAACCCAAACTAGGACATCTCACCTGCCTCTTAAGTCTCTTGGTGAATTCCTTTGGTAAATTTTCAATACACATTTATACACAGTTTAATTGTAGTGAAATTTCACACACAAATATGGTTATCACTTTTATAGCTAAATTTGTTTCCCTTTAATTTCTTGTTTTTGTTTTGTTTTGTTGTCTTTTTGAGATAAGGTCTCCCTGTAGCCCCAGCTAACCTGGAACTTGCTATACAGACCAAGCTTGGTCTTGAACTCATAGAGATGCCTGTCTCTGCCTCTCCAGTGCTGAGATTAAAAGCATGAACCACCAGGGCTGGCACATTTCTTAGTTTTAGCTAAAAAATTTTTCCTAAAATCCTTCCACATTTATATCCCTTTGCTCACTGTCTATTCACAAATTACAAGCGTTCTCACAGAAGTGATCTCAACAGTTGCCAGCAGAAACATAGATCAACCTCGTGGAATGAGATGGTTTGTGCCAAACAAACACAGCTACAGAGAGTGTAGTACTGGCTGCACAAAGTCCTTTATTCCCCTTCTGTAAGATTCCATCAACAAACACAAAGGTCACTAGCTATTCAGTGCAGAGGCTCAAAGCCAGCCAGTATGGCTTTCTGTAGGTTCATTCTCAAGTCTGAGCTAGAATCAAAACATCTGGTAATTCTATGGTACCTTGAGATTGGGCCACTGGCCAGCAGCCGCACACTGCAATAGCATTCCCAGAAATCATAGAGACAGTGGTGGAGAGAGAGCACTGCAGTTTAATAATTCTTACCAATGACACAAGAGAATAAACTAACAGTATTTTTTTGAGACAGGGTCCCACTATAATAACAATCTTCAGATATTCTGTATGTGCTTATGTGTGCACAAGTATGTACATGCCTATGCACATTTGTTATGAGCATGTGGAGGCCAATGATCAATTTCAGGTGTCTTTGTCTATTGCTCTCTGGCTTAATTTTTGAGACAGGGCCTCTCACTGAATCTGGATCTGGCAGTTTGACTAAGGTGGCTGTTCAGTGATCCCCAGATCACCCTAGTCTCAGCCTCTCTGGGTTGCAATTATAGCCATGTGCCACCACACTTGATCTTTTTTCCCTTTTATGTGTATGAGTGCATTGCCTGCATGCATGCAAGTGCACCTGTGTCACACAATGCCTGTAAAGGATAGAAGAGAGCATCAGATCCCCTAGAACTGGAGTTATAGATGGTTATTGGCTGCCATGTGGGTGTTGGGAATCAAACCCTGGGTCTCTGCAAGAGTAGGCAGTGCTTTTAGTCGCTGAGCCATCTTTCCATTTGATCTGTGCATAGGTATTGAGGATCCAAGCTCAGGTCTTCTTCACACAGACTCAGCAAATATTTTACCAATTGATCCTACCGAAGCCTTAGATTAAAAAGCTTTTTAAATTTAATTTTATAGCATAGTTAATAGCCTAAATAAAGGGTATTAGATTTAAGATGAGAGGAGAAGTTAAAGTAGTCTACAGGAATATAGTGGATTCACAGACACAGTCATTAGTTTGTGAATCAGCTATTTTTTAATACTAAGTTCCCAGAATCTAGCACTCAGTAGAAAATAAGAAATTTTAAAAATCGGTCTTCTTGATTGTGATCCTGAGGCTTTAACGGCTGCACCAGCTATCCAGCAAAAATCTGTTTTCTATAATGATTGCACTCTACAAATTACCTTGAAAATTTAAAAACAAACAAAATTGCTGAAATCTAGAGGAATGTATTTTTTAAGTAAAGATGTGATAAAGCAAATATTGCAGATATTAATGGTGGAATATTAATATGGGCCTGGGGTATATGAATGCTCACACTATAAAAATATTCATATTTAAATGTAGAGGAAAGAACTGATTGCATTTATGGAAATTTAGATGAAAATATTTGAAAGTGGTATTATTTTTGAAAATTTGTGGCCTTCATAATTATTTTTATAGTCAAAGCATATTAATCTAGAATAAATATAAAATGTATATTTAAATAACTATGGTTACATTATCTAGCATTTTGTTAAGCCTGTCAGAATATTCAACTCATATCTATTGACAGAAGGTAATTTTAAAAGGAATATTTTGAAATCCAGTTATTTGTTTCAAATAATTCTCTTCAAAACAGATAATTATATTTACTCAGTTTTTCAGCAGATTGTATGTAAGTTATAATCATTTGCAAAACTTTATGAGTTTCTACTTTGAATTCTTATGAACAAAGCAATCTTCTTTATTTGACTGATTTTTACATAGGGAAGCAAAAAAAAAAAAAAGCCAATTAGTAACATTCATATTGAAGTAGAATTTCTAAGTGGCAATTCAATTACTAACAATTACCAAAACAGATTGAGAAGTTTATATCCCTGGAAAATAAAAAGTAAGCAGGGAAAGAAGGAGCCGGAGGGAGAAGAACAGTAGGAGACGTGTGTTACTAAGGGAGAAAAGAGAAAAATGGAGGTGTTTAAATGGGAGGGGGAGGAGTGTTACACAAGAAGCTATGGGGATAAAGAGAAAGAAGGAGCTCAAGAGAGGCGGGACTGTAGAGGACAGGTACTACCAAGGGAGAAATGGGGAAAAGAGGGACACTAAATGGGGAAGGTGTGTAAAAAACACAGAAGGAATTGTATTAGTCCAAAAACCCAGGACAGATATGCAAAATCTCTACATGAGCCCATCTGTACAGCTGAAGGCTACATAACAAGAAACAGTGCCACACAGGAGAAACCTTCCTTTGAATCAGTTTAAGCCAGAGAATCCCCAAATTACACAGGTTACTGAAATAACCCTTGATTGCCTTACAGAACTTGAAGATAAGACCCTGTTGCTGAAGACGGCATACTCTGGAGACTGGATTTGGAGCAATGGAGTTGGAACTGACCTGAAAGCCACCTCCCATGAAAGCTAGCTCTCAGAGCCATGGAGAACACTATGCAAGCTGCTTTGGGAGAGCATCAACTGATGCTCCAACCCCAGCTTTAATAACAAATTACCACATCAATGACCATCACATCAAATGACATTGGTGGAGCAATGGCATTTTTATCTGGGGGTAATGCCCACTCAATGGGAAGAAACTCGGGTATGGTACTGTGAACATAGCCAAATACTCATGGCTAGAGAGTTCATAGATCTTAGAGAAAACCCCAACACTGTCACATCCCTAGACTAAGATAATTTCTTACTATGTGCAAAATATGGCTCCTTATATTTACAGACAAGTATCCCAGTAACCACTCATCAAAGGAGCCTCTTTTTCAACAGATTGAGATTATTAGAGAGTTCTAAAACTGGTCATACACAGAGAATTGCCCAAACCTAACTTAGGGATATATACCATAAAACCTCTATACCTAAGGCTCACACAACTTAGAACAAGGAGTAGGGAGAACACTAATATGTCTCTCATTTTTCAGCAGTGAAGTACTCTCATGCAGCAGAAGGCCAGGAACACAAAAGGCCAAGCTTAGAGAATAAGAGTCTGCAGAGTTTAGGTCATTATACAGGACTCCTATATTAAACTCCACCCACCCAGAGCTCAGGGACCATTTCGGAAGAGGGCACAGAAAGATTGTAAGAACCAGGGAGGAGGCTCATGACCACGTGGAAATAGAGGCTTACCGGCTCCTGAGCACTGACTCACATAAACTGACAGCAATGGTGTCATCATGCACAAGACCCATGCAAACTCAAGCAGACAAAAACTCAGCACTATGGAAATGAACAGCAGTCCTCAATCTTAGCTGAAGAATTATTGGGAGCTGATTACTGCCAATGAGGAAGAGCTGACCTTCTTAAGGGGAGGGACTCTGGTTGGCCTGACTAGACCCTAGTGGATGAACTGTCACTGATGGATGTCTGGGGACCCTAGCTTGACATGAGATGACAGAATGCATGAATTCCAAGGAGGAGAGGGCTTGGGAGGGCACCACTGGGGGAAGGAGGTATAGAGATGATTGGGATGTTCTGTGTGAAATACACAAAAGTTCAATAAAAATATACAAAAACTTCTATCCCTGGATTTTTACATGACACTAACTAATTGTAGATATTTTAGAATTGTTCTATACAGAGATATGCAAATACACTATTGTATCTGTGCACTGTTCTTTCAAATATAATTTATGGCTCTTGGGAAATGACAGCATAAATCAGGAATTAAAAAATATATTGCGCTTCATTTATTCAGTGGCTATACTAACCAATCAGATACTCCTTCCCACCTAGCCCAACATGGTGTCAAAGTCCTTTCCAATAAAGGCATTCTAACCAATCAAAATGAGCACAGCAGACAAATAGTGATCTTGGCCCATGCCCGTGTGTGTGCGTAGGTCATAGATGTAGCAATCATCTGACTGTTTCCAAACATAACTTACTGGTCACATAACTGAAGTTGACTGTGGAGTATTCTTTTTGGAAACACAGGCTGCGTTGTTAAAGAATTTTCTAATTCTGAGGCTGAAATATACTCTGATGGCAGAGGCAAAAGAATGCTTATACATTTCAGCCATACAAATTTACAGAGCATTGGAAGCAATAGTCTTGGAGAGCCACCGGGGTCATATTTTTATTTAGTAACTTCTGTTCTATATCATTTCCAGAAGATTTTAAATAACTTTCAAGAATCTATATTTGTTCATTTTCTCTTCTCTGGCCTAAGAATTTATTGAATCTTTGAAATTTTCACACAATATAATTTGGTGGTATTTAGATCCCCTCCCCTCATCTGTACCTCTCACCCCCTATAGATATGTAGAAATAGAAGGTAGGTAGACAGATGATGAGAGATATATAAATAGATGATAGATAGATGATAGATGATAGGTAGACAGACAGATGGATGCATAGATAGATAGATAGATAGATAGATAGATAGATAGATAGATAGATAGATAATGGCCTGTGGAGTCTCTTCTCTGGCTTTTAACAAGGAACTTCTGGTTAAAGATGATGGAATCAATGTATTTTAATTAGATATGCCTCTGTGTGAGCCTCTATGAAGAGAGTAATTATGGTACAAGGACAGAACGGATTGCGAATTTTCTACCTTTTCAGGTTTTTATATATGGGACAGATTACGAACATTTTGAAATTGTTTTATAGAGGGATATGGGAAATACGTGATTGCACCTCTTAAGAACTGATAGAATGAGGTGGAAGGACTGTGTTTACTCCATCTAAAATAGAGCAGGTGGGGGTGGAGAGATGGTTCAGTGGTTAAGAGTGCTTGCTGCTCCTCAAGAGAATCTGAGTTCAGTACTGAGCATCCACATGGCAGCTCACAATTGCCTGTAACTCCAGTTGCAGATATCCAATGCCCTCTTCTGGCCTCTTTTGACACTAAGCATACATGTGGTGCACATACATGCATGTAGAGAAAATACTCATTCACCGAATAAATAAATAAATACAAACCCTTTTAAAAGTAAAGCAGGATTAGTCAAATATAATGCAAAACACAATTACATTTTAATTCCTGGGTCCTGTTTCTGAATCAAATTCATTGCTGGAATTTTGCTCTGTGACTGTTTTTAATCTTGTTGAAATTTAAAATGTGTTTTTGACAGGTACAATAAATAGTTGTGAGAAAAGCATTATCATCCTAACAAAATACAAATATAACAATAAGAATTAAGGGTCATGGGTGTCGCTCCCTTGTAGAACACATCCTGAGTATGTACAAAATTCTGTCTTCAGTTTATAAAGAAAAAAAGAGAAAAGAAGGAACATGAAGGGGAAAGGAAGAAAGGAGAGACAAAAAAAAGAGGCAAGAGAAAAGCATGATAATACTCTATTTTAGTTGTAGCACAACAAACCAATGAGAAAAGTTCCACTAGCCTCTCCCCTCTAAGATGAAGTAATTGGAATGTAAAAACCCTGCAGAATTAGTTCACCCCAAGTCACACATTCAGTGAACGGGACAGCGGCAGCAGAGCCCAGGCTTCCTGCCTTCTTAACCACTATGCGACTCTGCTTCAAGCCAGGACAAACACACAAAAGTGCACCTATGTTGTGCTACTCCTCAGTATATTTTCTAGAAATGGGCAATCAGTTTACATTAAATGTATCTGGAAAGATAGACTGGATGTACAAAATAATACACAATCAGGTACTGGCTCATAGTGTCTTGAAGATAAATATGTATTAGTTACTAGAGAGAACCAGGAATAAATACATAAAATTCCTTTGAATTTTCACAAAGAGAGCAAGGAGTAATGGAGTGGACAAGGCTGTCTGCATTGATATTAAAAACACCAGACTAAGCTTTACACAGCTTGTTACTTAGCATCTTTAAACTGAAATTGGGGACTTCAGGACAAACAATTAAAAGAGAATCTATTCCAATGGAGCTCAGAATAATGCTCTTCAATTGTAAATAACCTACTTTCATCTCAGACAAAGTTTAGTCTAGAATAAGAGATGGGCTATTTTAGATCCCTAAATCCATGAGTATTATTTTACATTGTTAATTGTTTTTTTGTTTGTTTGTTTGTTTGTTTTTAATTTTTTTTATTTATTTCTGTATGTGTATCAATGTACTGTCTGCATGCAGGTCTGTGCACCCGTGTCGTGCAATGCCGCAGAGGTCAGAAGGGGGTCTCGGATTCCCCTGGAGCTGGAGTTCTCCTGGAATTGGAGTTTCAGACTGCTCTCGGCCGCCATGTGGGTGCTGGGGATCGAACCCAGGTCCTCTGTAAGAGCGGTCGGCGCTCTTAACTGCTAGGCCATCTCTCCAGCCAATTGTTTCATTTTCACAAAACACTTAGCATATTGTGTTAGATTTTTCTTCTGAGAGGTTAGGATGTACATTTGGGTTGTGTGGGATAGATAGAAACGAGGAAGAGCAGAGCGAGAAAAGGGGGGAGGACCTACATGATTTCATTTTGAAAACCTGGTGACCTAGGGAGGATCCTTGCCCAAAGTAAAGGCTACCCGCCTTCACAGATCCAGGCCAAAGAAGTTGGTGGACCATGGGAAAGATCACTCTATGTTGGGGCAATTGCTCAGGATTTGTAGATTCATTCTCTCTTAAAAAGCAGGGTGAGAGTCTCCATGTTCCTTTCAGAGTCACAGCACATGGTTAAGATGGTTTCTTTTGGAACTTTTTTTAATTAGCCATTGTCAACTGTAAGAAATATAACTAAGGGGCATTAGTTACAAAATAAAATCCTAGGCAAGTCCTTAAATTGACCTTTTATATAGTTATGAGATAGAAACCAATTAAATAACACAGACTATCTGCTAAAAATAATCTATGTGGTTAAGGAATAATTGCTTACAGGCCGTAGTAGGTTCTGATGGTAATTAGACAGCTAGAGGTCCAGCTGTCAATTAACTTCAGTCCTTCATGGTAGTAATAAAACTGTTTCCCTCATATTTTTCTTTTCTGCTTAAGGAGATATGAGCTAAAATTCCCTCTTTAAGATCAAGTTAATGGAATGGGGATGTAGCTCAGGGATGGGACCTTCCTAGCAGGCCTGAGGCCCTGGGTTCAAAACCCCATTCTGCAAAACCGACGATCCAAAATTAAGGGGGAAATATAGCCGACTTGACCAATATGTTCCCAATTTTCCAGCATATAGAATTAATATTTTCCGTGTCAGGGGACCCTTCCAGCTCATTCTGATTTTTAGGGGTGTGGTGGTTTGAATGAGAGTGTCGAATACTTAAATAGGCTTTAAGTATTCACCCCCCCCCCGGACATTTTGGTCTCAGGGTGGCACTGTTCTTGGGGGGTCTTAGAAGGGTGTGGCGTGCTGGAGGAAGTACATTTTATTGGGGGCAGGCTTGGTGCGTTTAACAAGCCTTGTGGTCTCCAGTCTCTGTCTCTCTGTTCTCCTGTCTCATTGCGCGGATACCCACCCTCAGGCTTGAGCTCCCAGCCCCCCAAGCCACCATCCTCCCACCCAACCCTGGACTCTACTTCCTGGAACCCATCACTCGTCAGCTCAAATAAACTTTCCTTTCATAAGTTCCCTTGCTAATGGTGGTTTTTCACAGCAATAGAAAAGCTACTAATACACGGGGTATTAACTATAAAGCTCTATGTAAATCCCCTGGAGACAAAGTTCTTATTGAGGGTAAGCAGGTTGGCTGTACATTGCACACAGTGTCAGCAAGCAGAAGAAACAGTAGTAAAAAAATCTGGAAAAATATGACAGGTGTCTCCATGAGGTTCTAAAAAGTACATTAGGGATCTGCGTGCCAGCTCTCTCTTAACCATGCCTGCTTGTTTCTTTCTTTTCTCATCACCCTGTTGCTGCAGCCAATTTTATTGTTATACCAGGAAATGAGCTTGACAAAGTAGTCGTTGAGAGTAATGCCAGACCCAGCATCAAAGGTAGAAGAGTGGCTGTTGCTGTTAAAGTCAACCTCAGGGGGTGCTCCAGATGCCTGCTTCACCACCTTCTTGATGTCATCATATTTAGTCCTTTCTCCAGGCACCAGTCCACCACAGGTACATTGGGGGTACGAACACGGCATCTCTGGAATGACCTTGCCCATGGCCTTGGCAGTGCCAGTTGATGTAAGGATATTCTAGGCAGCCCCACGTCCATCACCATCATGCCACAGTTTCCTGGCGGGGCTGTCCACAGTCTTCTGAGTAGCTATGATGGCATGAACTGTGGTCATGAGTCCCTCAACAATGCCGAAGTTGTCATGGCTGACCTTCCACTGGGGGGCCAAGCAGTTGGTGCAAGAAGCATTGCTGACAGTCTTGAGGGGCTTGTCATATTTCTCATGGTTCACACCCATTGAAAACATGAGGGAATCAGGAGAAGGGGGCAGAGATTATAACCCGTTTGGCTCCACCCTTCAAATGGGCCCTGGCCTTCTCCATGGTAGTGAAGATCCCAGTAGATTCCACAACACCCTCGGCATCAGGAGGGTTTGATGTTGGTGGGATCTAGCTCCCGGAAGATGGAGGGCCATCCGGTTGAAGTCAAGTTTCCCGTTCTCAGCCTTGACTACACGGTGGAACTTGGTGTGCGTGGAGTCATACTGGAACATGTAGACCGTGTAGTTGAGGTCAGCGAAGAGGTAATTGATAGTGACAATTTCCACTTTCCCAGAGGTAAAAGAAACCCTGGTGACCAGGCGCCCAATACAGCCAAATCCGTTCTCTCCGGCCTTCAGCAACGTGGCTCAGATAGCAGGGTGGCACTGCATGAGAAGAGGTGGCTGTCTCTAGAATGGAGAGGAGCAGAGAGCCAGCTTTCTATATTTTAGGTGATCTGATATGGGGACTTATGTTCTATCTTCCTCCTGAAATGATATTTTATAACTATAAATTATTCTTTGCATCTATTCTCTGATCTAACAGTGCTGTACCTAGTTTTGGCTTTCACTCACACAGAATAGTTTTTCCATCCTTTTACTTTAAGCCCACGTGCATCCTCAAATCCAAAGTCAGGGCTGGGGGTTTTGGGGTTATTTTTAAATGTAATTTTTATACATACATGTCATTAAACTTCATTTCCAATCATCCTCCTGCATTATTGTCCTCAAAGATGTTTCTTAGCTACACATTATTTCTTTGTTTTTTTTCCAAAACATATTTTTATTGAATTTTTGTGAATTTTATACATCTTAATCATATTTAGACCCCATCCCCTATCTTTACTCTCTAACCCCCCCACAAGATTTCATTCATTCATCTACTCATTGTCTTTTTAATGCATTTTTATTGAATTTTTGTGGATTTCATATAAAACATCTTAGTCATCTTTATAGCCCCTCCCTGCTCCACACCTCCCCATAGCACCCCCCCCATTGGATTTTATGATTCTGTCATATATGGTAAGGCCTATCAAGTCACGTTTGTGTACCTAGATGTCCCCAGTGCAAGTTCATTCTCTGGGGTCTAGTCAGCCTACCTTGAGTCACTCCCTTAAAGATCTATTCTCCATCACCCATCAGTAATCAGCTGCCAATAGTTCTTCAGCTAAGGTTGGGGCTTGCTGCCCACATTCCCAGTTCTATGCTGTTTTTTGTCTGCTTGAATTTGCATGGGTCTTGTGCATGCTGATACCACTGTTGTAGAGTCATATGAGCGAATCCCCAGAGGCATGGAAGACTGTTTCCTTACGATCATGCATCAGTACTGCCTCTTACAATCTTTCTGTCCTCTCTTCCTCAGTGGTCCCTGAGCCGTGGGTGGGTGAGGTTTAGTATAGGAGTCCTATCCAGGGACACACTCTCTGCAGACTCTTATTCTCTACACTTTGGCCAGTTGTGTCCTTCTGAGTGTTTTGATGGGAGAACTTAATCTATTCGAATGTAAGTACTTATGAATAGGGAATATTATTATTTGCATTTTGTTAGTTGTTTCTGTTGTCATACAGTTCCTCTCTGTTTTCCTCTCTCTTCCTGCATATTTGCTGATTTTTACGTATTGATCTGCTTTGATTGATTTTTAGTGTGAATGAGTGTGTGTGTGTGTGTGTGTGTGTGTGTGTGTGTGTTATACAGAAGTACCTATTGCAGGTACT
Organism: Rhizomys pruinosus; assembly: GCA_009823505.1. Classification (NCBI taxonomy): domain Eukaryota; kingdom Metazoa; phylum Chordata; class Mammalia; order Rodentia; family Spalacidae; genus Rhizomys; species Rhizomys pruinosus. The sequence goes on from VZQC01003136.1 coordinate 364,350, forward strand.
TAATTTTACAAAATTTTCAACAAATCATTGTATATAATTAGTTGTGTTGATTAGCATCTCCAGAGGTGGAAAAATCGGTCTTGGACATAAAAATATTTGATGTAGAATAAAATAACAAGAGTTTTTTCCGGAAAGGATATGAAGAAAGAAGCAAGGCAGCTATCTTCTCTCTGAATCCCAGAACCCCTAGCTGACCAAGGCCAGCTCCACTGCCACACAGCTCAGGCTACCACACAGCTCAGGCTGCCACATAGCTAAGGCTACCACACAGCTCAGGCTGTCACACAGCTTAGGGTGTCCTGCTCTTTTCTGCTCACTCTGATTTATTTTCGTGGAAAACCTGTGATTCATGAATTTCTGAGGTTGTAGTGAATGTTTTTTTGTTTTTTGGGTTTTTTTGGTAGTGAAACTATGAAGGATTATCAACTCCAATTGTCACGGGGCGATGGCTGACACATCGCTCATTGCTTATGCTATCTGCTCTTTTGAAACTATTGCTCAATCCAAAAGAGCTCTAAGCACCAAATCTTCCCTTGGCTTTTAGCATGTCATCCTTGGATGGAGTGTATAAAGTAATATGAGTGTTTGCCAAAGAAAGTACTGACACAAAAAATGAAAGCATGACTTCATCCTTTAATCTTACAAACACACTCTCTTTGCACTATGTTGAGCAGGGCAGCTCTCAGTAAAGCTACTTTCCTTTTTTTAATATATTTTAAAAATTTATTTATTTATTTTCTATGTGTATGAATGTACTGTCTGCATGTAGGTTTGTGTGCCCGTGTCGTGCAATGCCACGGAGGTCAGAAAAGGGTGTTGGATTCCCCTGGAACTGGAGTTCTCCTGGAATTGGAGATACAGACAATTCTCAGCTGCCATGTGGGTGCTGGGGATCGAACCCGGGTCCTCTGCAAAAGCAGTCAGTGCTCTTAACCTCTAGGCCATCTCTCCAGCCCCTACTTTCCTTTTTGTAAAACAGGAATGTAGTTGACATCTTCTCCTCTTCTGGGAGTTGTGAAAACTTGTAAAGTACAAGGAGCCATGGAGATACTCCACAAATACTGTAACAAAAAACCAAAGATGCAAGAGAATACAACCCTTCTTTCTTAGTGGCAAGCTTTTAAACACAAGTATATGATCATCTTATACTGTGTAGCCATAGCAAGCATAGGAACATTGGAGAATCTTGTTGAAAAGTCTTTCTCCATGCAAAAGGACCTTGATTAAAATTATTCTAGTCCCACCCACCATGACTCAGAATTAGAAACATTAAAGGTAGAAATTCACACATTGGTACAGATTTACAAACTCATGTCCACCTTAATTAATTCCTCTGTGTCAGACATCATGTGACAAAATTTCCTTGACCTGTTTTCCTCTTCAGAATATATGAGTGCATTGCTATAGATTAAGTAAGCAAAATAAATCTGTAATATTGTCAAACCTGGGCATCAGATAATTGTTAATAAAACAACTAAAATTACTGCCTTAAAATATGGTAAATTGTTCCAGGTGTAGTGGCGCATGCTTTTAATACCAACACTTAGGAGGCAGATGCAGGCAGATGTCTGTGAGATGGTCTACATAGTGAGTCTAGGCCAGGTGGCGCTACAGGAAAACTCTGTCTCCAAAACAAACAACACCCCCCCCCCGAAAAGCCCTGTAGATTGTACATGTGAAAGAACACTATGAATTCATTTATTCTCTTTAAAATATATAGTTCTGGGCTGGAGAGATGGCCTAGCAGTTGGGAGCACCGACGCTCTTGCAGAGGACCCGGGTTCGATCCCCAGCACCCACATGGCAGCTAAGAACCGTCTGTAACTCCAATTCCAGGAGAACTCCAGTTCCAGGGGAATCCGAGACCCTCTTCTGACCTCCGCGGCATTGCACGACACGGGTGCACAGACCTGCATGCAGACAATACATTCATACACATACAAAAATAAATAATAAAAAAAAATATGAAAAAAAAAATATAGTTCTTACCTTTAAGAACCTCCTGTTTTGGAGGCTGGGGATGTAGCTTAGTGGTATATTGCTTATGTACCATGTGTAATGCCTAGGTTCAAATCCTAGTGCCAAAAAAATAAAAAATAAAATCCAAATAAATACACATATCTTTTTAAGTGGAATTCAACTACCAAATTTCCTCAATATATAACAATTACTAATTAGAAAAACATTAAGACTTACAGTACAAATCTTGCTGCTTATGACTTAGATAACTTAGCACTAGCTATATAAATATCCTTAGGATGGAAATTTAGAAAAACACAAGATTAGTGCATCAATAAAGATTATTGCAAGTGTTTGAAGCAAAAGAAAAATGTTCCTCTCTGCAAAGCACATTCTAACAGTTTAAAAATAGACCAAGGTCTTATTGGCAAGTGAACCCTCTCCCTGATAGCAGAAGTAAGAGGTGGCCTTATGCAAGCCTTGTTTTCTAAGCAAAGGTGCATTTCCACACAACAGAGAAGTCTGAGATTTCAGTGTTAGATTCATTAGTGGTGATTATCTGATCACTGATTATTTTTTAACACTAATTGCATCAACCTCCTCCATCATTTTCCTAGAAGCATTCTGACATTCTTATTCATTGTAAGTCACAGTTAATTTTTACCTTGAGAATTGTTGCTAGAATTTTCTGGCACTGCTGGAATCACTGACGATACTCAGGGTATCACACATCAAGAATTGCTATTGTTAGATGATTAGACAAATGTCAGTGTTCATGAGAGATCTTCCATCATGCTCAAGTTACATGGTGCAATTAAATAAGATGATTAGAGCTTTCCAAAGGAGCAATTATTCATCTAAAAGATTCTTGAGTGATCTTAGGACAGTCCCTCTCTCTTCAATAATTAAATTACAAGGGTGTCATCCACAACTTGGCATTCGTCTCCAGTTGCTACTTAGTGAAAGTTAGACATGATGCACAAACCGCATCATCCTCATATAGGAAGCCAATGAAATGGAAATGAATAGAAACCTTTCTATATATGTTGAATCATGAGGAAGATAACTGAGTTTATGTAGCATGTAAAAGAGAAATGAAAGACAATAAGTGAGATAAGCCAGGCTGGGAACCCAAGGGTCACAAGATTCTAGAAGGTCTCCACCGAACGTGAAAACCTTCCTCTGCATCATCAAAGTAATTGCTGCATTTTCTGTAAGGATAAGAGAAAAAAATGTTGTCTGGAGCCTATGAAACTACAGCATGAGAAAATCGTGGGAAGTAGAAGTAGTGTTTTAAAATAAAAGTCACATTTCTAAAACTAATTTGAAGAAAAATCTTTTAGCTGTACGCTTTTAAGTTCTCAATACGATTAAAAACTAAGATTGTCCTTTAAAAATAAACAACTTAGCTGGGTGTGATGGCCCAAATCCTTAACCCCAGCATTCAGGAGGAGGAGGCAAGTAGAACTCTGTGAAATAGAGGCCAACCTGGTCTATATGGTGAGTTCCAGACCAGCTGTGGCTACAGGGAGACCCTGTCTCAAAAAAAAAGTCTTAAAAATGAAGCAGCTTTCATATTAAGTGTATTGTCTTGGTTTGAATGAGAAGTGTCTCCTGTAGGCTCCTGTATTTGAACACTTTTCTCCAGTTGATGGCGCTGTTTGTGAAGGTTATGGAACCTTCCGGAGGTAGACCCTTGATGGAGGAAGTATGTTAGTAGTGGTGGGCTTTGAAGGCTTGTAGCCTCACCCCACTTCCTGTTTCCTCTCTCTTACCTTTCGCTCCCTCCTCACTCTGCTTCCCATGTTTGAATGAAATGTGGTCATCCAGCTTCCTTCTCTTGCCCACTATGATGGACTCTGGCCTCCTGTAAGGAAAAATAAAGCCTTGCTCCCCTCAGCTCCTATTGGTCGTGGTATTTCATCATAGCCACGAACTTAGCAAAGGGACAGTGGAAGAGAAAGAAAGCCTCATGGAATTACAAATGTGGGACATGAAGACTGTAGTGGGTTTCATCTTAGCTTTGTCTGAAGAGTAGTGTTATATGACAGGAAGTAGGCATCTTGTTTTCATTCCTCTCAGATTTTCTATCTTGTGGACAATAGTAATATTTTATCACGTGAACACTAAATTCTATTTCTGTACCACCTGTAGTATCACAAATTTACTGTCCAATTTTGTACCAGCACAATACAATGTGGCAAGTATTTTTTAATACTTTTATTGGTGAATTGTGTATTTCATTTGTTATCTTTAAGTCCAATTTGGACACTTTCCCTTCTCCCTGTCCCCATCACACCCCTTTTCATGCCTTCTGCCGTACATGTCTTGCATCTTTCTCTCAGTATTTCCAAAGTTTTCCCTGCAGAGGCTTGTTGTTTTGGGCAGAGTTTAACTGTATCATTCAGTTCTTTAACCCAGTCTTTATGTTGTTGTTTTTCCCTCCCCTTTGTATTGCTCTAACAGATGCCTATATAACCATCACATATGCATCAAAATATGACCTCTGAGAATAAACTCTATGTTAATGCCAAAATATATTTAGGAATTCAAAATTTCCCCCATTAATTTTATATTACTCTAAAATATGAATACCTACCTTCCACCCATATACAGTAATTACTGAATCTAAAAATAAGTGGTAGATGATTCTAGTGCCCATTAAGAGATTATACATTATAACAACACAGTTGCTGTCAACTAAAAAGAAATATAACAGTAATGTTGTTCAGTTTGCCTTTCAACTGGGGATTTGGTGTTAGTCTCCACAAATGAGTGAAATCATTTGCCACTTGTTTTTCTGGGACTGTGTTACTTCACTTAACATAATGGCTTCGAGTTTCATCCATTTACCTGTAAAGCTCATGACATCATCTTTCTTTACCACTGAATAGAACTCCATTGTGTACATGTACCACATTTTTGTCATCTGCTCGTCTGTTGAGGGGCATTTGGATTGGTTCCAGCTCTTCGCTATTGTGAAGAGAGCTGCAATAAACATATATGTGCATGTATCTTTGCCATAGGATGAGTCTTGTGGGTATATATAAGGTCAACTGTTGACCTTATTTCCTGCCCAGCTACTGTCTGATTTAGAAAGTCTTTTCCTATGCCTATGTCTTGTAAGTTGTTGCCAACTTTTTCTTCTATCACCTTCAGGGTCTGAGATCTTTGATCAACTTGGAGTTGATTTTCGTACAGGGTGAGAAATAGGGGTTTAATTATGTTCTTCTACAAGTGGTGATCCAGTTTTTCCAGCACCATTTGCTGAAGATGCTATCCTTCCTCCATTGAGGATTTTTTGCCCCGTTGTCAAATAAGAGGTGGCTGAAATTGTATGAGCTCGAGTTTGGATCTTCCATTTTGTTCCATTGGTCAATGGATCTGTTTTTGTGCCAGTACCAGGCTGTCTTTATGACTATAGCCCTTTAATATAGCTTGAAGTCTGGTAAAGCAATCCCCGCTGTATTGCACTTTTCACTCAGGGTTGCTAAAGCAACCTGTTCAGGGTCTTTTGTTTTTCCATATGAACTTAAGGATTTTTTTTTCCAAGTCTGTGAAGAAAGTTGTGGGGATTTTGATTGGGATTGCATTGAATCTGTATATCAGTTTGGGTAAAAGGGACATTTTTAGTATATTAATTTTTCCAATCCATGAGGATAGGAGGTCTTTCCATCTTTTGATGTCATTTTCAATCTCTTTCTTCAGGGGTTTAAAATTTTTGTTGTAGAGATCTTTGGTTAGAGTTGTTCCCAGGTATTTTATTTTATTTTTGTGAGGCTATTGTGAGTGGGAAGGTCTTCTTATATTCCATCTCCACTTGTTTATTGTTGGTATAAAGGCTACTGATTTTTCTAGGTTAATTTTGTATCCCGCCACTTTACTGACACTCTTAATCATTTCTAGGAGTTTTCTGGTGGAGGTTTTAGCATCCCTCAGGTAAACTATCATATCATCTGCAAAAAGTGATATTTTAACTTCCTCTTTTCTGATTGGTACTCTTTTAATTTCCTTCTCTTGTCTTACTGCCCTAGCAAGGGTTTCAAGCACTATGTTGAAGAGGAGTGGTGATAAGGGGCAGCCTTGCTGGTTTCCCACCTTTAAGGGAATGCTTCCTATTTTTCTCCAATTAAGCTGATGTTGGCTGTGGGTTTGCTATATATGGCTTTGATTATATTGAGGAATGTTCCCTTCAGTCCAGTTCCTTCTAGAACTTTAAACATGAAGGGATGCTGTATCTTGTCAAAGGCTTTTTCTGCATCAATTGAGATGATTGTGTGGTTTTTGTCTTTCAGTCCATTTATGTGTTTTATGATATTTATTGATTTACATATGTTGAACTGGTATGAATCCAACTTGATCATGATGGATGATCTTTTTGATGTGGGTCTGTATGTGATTTGCAGGTATTTTGTTGAGAATTCTTGCATCTATGTTCATTAATGAGATGGGTAGATAGCAAGTTTTTACGATATTTTTATGATTGTAATTTTATGTGTATGAGTGTTTTACCTATATGCATTTGTGCCATGCAGTGCCCACAGAGATTGGAAGAAGATCCCCTGGAACTGGAGTTATGGATGGTTGTTAGCCAGCATGTGGGTGCTGGGAATCAAACCCAGGTCCTCTGCAAGAGCAGCCAGTGCTCTTAACCACTGAGCCATCTCTCTATCTCCCTCCTTTACCAAGAACACAGTTTAATATATTTTTTTTTATTTTATATGTATGAGTGCATTGCCTGCATATATGTAAGTGCACCTGTGTCATGCAATGCTCCTTACTGGCTTATTCCCCTGGCCCACGCTCAGTCTGCTTTTTTTATGTGTATGAATGTACTGTCTGCATGTAGGTTGGTGCACCCGTGTCATGCAATGCCTCAGAGGTCAGAAGAGGGTGTCAGATTCCCCTGGAAATGGAATTAAAGATGGTTCTCTGCTGCCATGTGGGTGCTGGGGATCGAACCCAGGTCCTCTGCAAGAGCAGTCGGTGCTCTTAACCGATAGGCCATCTCTCCAACCCCAAGAACACAGTTTAATATCCAGCATTGGGAAGTATCCTTTAAGTTTATTTTTTGAAAACCTTTAAAAACTATTCTCATAATCTATTCTTTCACATAAACCATTGGAATCTTTTTTATTAAATTAGATAGAAATTCTAGCAAATTTGGCTGAAATTTTTGTTGAAATTTCACTAAAGCTACTTATTAATCTTGAAACTCAAATGCACATTTAATGTTAAGGAGAATACAGAAGAACGACAGAATATAAATGATTACCTTTATTCTAAATTTCTTCTTCCTGACTTTTTTATGTTTCATACTTTGTTGCACAGGTAAGTTTTAGTGTTGTAGCTAAACTAAGGTTGCTTAGTGACAATATAGTAACTAAGTGTTCAGAAGCTTCCAGAACCAAGGATAGGATGACAGAATTCTTAACAACCAATGTGTGATAGATTGTAAGCATAGGAAAATGATTATATTATTTTCCTTATATTTCATAGGAGTCATGATACCATTTTCTTTAATTTCTTTATTATAGAGTTAGTATATTTAAAAATATTAAGTATATTGTCAAACACTTGGGATTTCTAATTTTCCAAAAAACAAATTATGTATATGAGTGTATTGCCTGCAAGTATATAAGCACATCGGTGTCATTTAATGCTTATGGAGGTCAGAAGAGGGCATTGGATCCTCTGGAACTGTAATTACAGATGGTTGTTAGCCACCATGTGGGTGTTGGGAACCAAAACCAGATCCTCTGCAAGAGCAGGCAGTATTCTTAACTGATGAATTACCTATCTCTCCAGGCCCAAATTTTCCAAACAACTTTTGAAGATGAAATAATATTGTCTTCCATCTGTTGCCTACATTCCATGTACCATTTAATGTCAGAGCTGTTCAATGAGACAGGAATTATTAGCTCTACATTACAGGAAAATAATAGCAAACCATGAAAACTACAGATTTGAGATTTTAATCCAATGGTATTTGATTCCTTAACCTCCATATATCCCTTCCTACACAGAATGATACTGCACAAGATACCAAATAATGTTCATGAAATCTGAAATCAGATGCATATGTCCATTGCTAAGAGATGAATTCTCTCTGATTGTCAGTCTTTTAATTACAGTTTTGAGTAAGTTTTAATGTCATCATCAAAAACAATAAACTTTTCAGTAAAGTTCTGGGTGCTTACAGTTTTGTGGCTTTCAGTAAAGTTTTAGAGTGTCCTTATGTAGATACCTAGGCATTCGTTAATGAAAACTTTATATGTATAGAAACTTTATATGTATAACAAGAATTTAAACAGAATCATTCTACCATCTACTCTATTCTGGTTTTGTTCATTTGTAGCACCAGTGTTCACTTTTGTATATTAGTTTGAATCTGGGCACTTAGGTTAACTACCATATCATTTTTTAATTTTTGTTTATTTTTATTTTATGTGTATGGGTGTTTTACCTGCATGTATGTAACTGCCCCTGTGCTGGACAGCTTCAGTTGTCAACTTGACACAGCTGGGTGGAAGGAACCTCAATTGAGGAACTTCTCCCATTTGCTTCACCTGTGTGGGCATGTCTGTGGGTTATTTTCTTGATTGCTGAATGATGCAGGGAGAGCCCAGGCCACTGTGGGTGGTGCCACCCCTGAGCAGGTTATATTAAAAAGTAGACAGTTCAGGGGAGCAAGCCAGTAAGCAGATACCTCCTTGGCCTATGCTTCAGGTTCCTGCCCTGAATTTCTGCCTTGGCTTCCCTTGATGATGGACTTGTGCAGTAAGCCAAGTAAACCCTGCCCTCACCAAGTTGCTTTTAGTCAATAGTTTTATCACAGAGATAGAAAGCTGACTAGAACAGTACCCATGTCGTGTACTACCTGTAGAGGCCAAAAGAGGGCATCAGATCCCTGGAACTTGGTTATTAGCCTCCATGTGGGTCCTGGAAACCAAACCTGGTTCCTCCGCCAGAGCAGTCAGTACTCTTAACTGCCAACCCATCTTTCCTGCCCCACATATATATTTTTTTTAATTACACTGAAGAGCTAAAGAATTTTAAAGTATTGAGTAGCTATGCCAAACTAAGTACAAAACCATCACTTTGATGAGTAGTCTAGAAAACAAATATGCAAAATGTCTTAGAACAAAGAGATTGGGGAACACAAAGAATCGTGATTGTTCCCCTGGTTAGTTTTGTCTGCCTTCCACTTTTAATGAGGCTTCTAATGTTTGTATAGTGAGTTTGTAGCATTTCTTTACTGAGATAAAACTAGATACCTTTATATTGAAAGAAAATTCAGTGTTGTCAAAAAACATTAAGGGTTATTTGCATATATGCAAATTAAATGAAAATAATTGCCAAGCAACAAGGTTTTTAAAAGGGCAAGAAAAAGATGGAGACTATTACAAAGTCCCACGACTGGTCAAACACAGAGAATAAGTGATGGTCAGGTGCCAAACCCAAGTGATACATCTGCAGTGCAGCCTCTACAGCTAAGGCTCAGGGAACATCTTGAAAGAGTGGGTGGAAGAATGATAGAGCCAGAGGGACAAGACACTTTATGCTAGTTAATACATTCTATACATGATAGGGAGCTACACCAATGAAATCTCCAGATTATGGTAGTTTTTAACATTTTCATAATGACAAAACCAGTTGACATACTGAGGTTGAGGGGGGAAATGTCATGGGGTCCCACCTCAAGATGAAGAGCTATAATTAACCAGTGGATGCTGAGGGAGGAAGAATTAGTTTTCTCCAGGGACCAACTCCCTGAGAGTTTATCTCAGCTCACCGGACAACATAAATATAGGTGCACTCAGTGCAATAATAATTTATCTATGTGTGTATATGTATATATGTGTGTGTTTATAAATGTTTCTATATATGTGTAAAAATAATAACCAAAGAAGAATACTAGAAATTGAGGAGTGGGGGGTTACGTAGAGGGAGATGGAGGGGGACTGGGAGGGATGGAAGTAATGCAAATAAACACATATAAAATGTTTAAAAATAAAATATATTTTAAAAAAGGGAAAGAAATCACTTTCCACTGAATACAGCCACATGCCAACAGGAGGAAGGCAGTGAGAGTGAGGGGAAATCAGTCTTCCTTTAGCACAGGGAGAGGCTCTGGCACTCCCTCTGGGCACCAAAATCCACAGATTCTCCCTTATTTAAATGGAATGATATTTGCATTTAACTTCAAACATCCTCCTATATACTGTAAATCATCTCAGATGAATTTTAATATCTGGTACAATGTACTTGTTATACTATATTATTCAGGAATAGTAATATGAATGTATGTGCTTGATACAAATTCATTTTTCTTGATTATTTTTGATCCATGGGTAGTTGAATCTAAGAATGCAGATGCCATGGATAAGGGGGGCAGTGGCATTCATGACATATACCCTTCCTTCCATCTGATAAGAGATTCAATGCTGTCTAGAAGATGCAATGAAGTCCAAAGAGGGAAGGCAACCTATTGAAGAGTGCAGGTGAACTTGGAATACATCAGCCACAATGTTTTAATGATGTTCTGTTTACTGCACCCCTGTGAATACACGCTCTTACAATTGCCCAGAGTTGGAAGTCAAGGCAATGTTAAATACTAGCAGTATTATGAAAATGCCAGGATGAAAACCAAGCCAGTGTTGATACTTGACATCACTTGAACTCACCTATTCTCTTTACTTCCTTAGAAAGACTGAAAAACAATGTCTCATGAATCCTTTTCTTTCACTGTTGTTCTGCAAAGCACTCATAGGAAGAAATAAAGCCTTCAGGCTTCCCAGCAGCTTTCAGTAGAACAAAGAGAAGAACTGGATGTTCTCTAGTATAGAATTAAAAAACATACTTAATATACAGCAGTGGCCATACATTCTACAGCTGAGGGCTCTGGGCCAAGCCATATGGTCACTGTGGATGCATTATCAGTCAAACATAAGCAAGTCAGCCCTAAACCCAGTACTTTCTCAAAATGATAGCCAAAGTTTACAAGGTGTCCATGACATTCCACTGGACTTGAGTATGAATTAATGTAATAAAAGCCATACACTCACATTATAATGTAAATTAGTATACAAATATGGTATATGCTATTACAAGTGTACTTATACCTGAAAATACATTGCCTTGCAATTTATTTTTAAAACTCACTAAGTAGAAGTTAGGTAAGGAGCGCTATCAGTAGAGATTAGCTTGTGAGACACTGGATGAGTTATTTTACTCATGAGTTTTACAAGCTTTGATGATGATGATGGTGGTGACGACGACAATGATGACGATGATGATGATGATGATGATGATGATGATAATGATGGTGATGAAACCTTCTTCATGAGGTTGCTGTGATGGTTAAATAGGATAAAATTATATATATATATATATATATATATATATATATATATATCTTAGCAAAATACCAATGTGTGGCTGGGCATGGTGGCGCATGCCTTTAATCCTAGCACTTGGGAAGCAGAGGCAGGCGGATCTTTGTGAGTTCAAGGCCAGCCTGGTCTACAGAGCAAGTTCCAGAACAGCTGGGGCTACAGGGAGACCCTGTCTCGAAAAGACCAAAAAAAAAAAAAAGTTAAAAATACCAATGTGTGGTTTTATAGTCACAGTGTAGAGATATGAGCACAGAGTGCTAGGTTGTGCTCTTTGGCAAAGACATTTCATTTTTTCTCTTTAATATGGAGAATATTCTAAACAAACTATTACAATACTAACCAGTATTTTTCAAAATAAGCAGAGAGCTAGCTTAAATCCAGCAATCCTGCAAAAACATTTCAAATTACTCCAAATTGCCAAGGGACCCACCCAGGCAAATAGAGGAGATGATAGCAGAACCCAGAGGCATCCTCCCTAACAAGCTGTTCAAAAGTTCAGCCAGGATAATGTGCTTAAAATGAATGGGGTCAAATGAGTAACACGATTTTTAAAATGCTAATAGGAAAATGGGAAGCGGATGTATGAAGCCTTGAGAACCGGCAAGCTGCATAATGTTTCTGAGTCCTTGCATTGGAAGCATGGCTGCATCAAAGGTCTCACTTAGTCAAATGATTCTTGGAAAAGCAAAATCACACCCCATGCAGCTATGTCCAACTAACTGAAAGTATGTACCAAAGGAGCTGGAAAAGGCTCCCTTCTGCCCATCCCACTGCAAAGAGTTTGGTTACTTCACAAAGCCAGTGAAAAACTGACCCCCTAAATGTCCCACTGACAGAGCTAACCCAGAAACCTGGGTGGACTGATGGTGAAAGACTCCCGCTCTTTGTTGAAATGTTCTGCCTCAGTGAAATCACTTTCAACCATTAGAGTTGAAACGTGTGAATTTCCATAAATGTCCTCATTTTCATTTCACACCTACTATAACTTTCAGATCCCAAACCTACACTCTCTTAAGTCTCCTTGAGGTTCATCTGTGAATTCCCAGGAATCAATCCATAGTTAGCGGCCAATCCAGTCTCCTTCAAAACAAGCAGTAAGTGATAAATTATATGATATATATATAATATATATATATATATATATATATGGAAGCAGAGAGGCTAGGCCCTGGTCGATGTCTCAGAGATTAACTTCTGAAAGAATGAAAGAACAATTGACATGAGGAATGAACAATTTGATGCTTTTTTAAATCAGAACTTGACAATCAGCACAGAGCTGATGCTTTTTTTTTTAGTATTAGTGGTTTTCACATTGTTTTCAGGACAAACATTTTTTCCAGTATTTTTCAATGAAATCTCATATTAGTGCCTGACCTATACATTGGTCAGACATGCCTGCTAATGTCCAGACTGGAAACTGGCTGGCTCTCTTCTTGTCTCTCTGTCTCACTTTCTACTTTCCTTACCTCAGTTGTGTTGCTATTTCCTACCATTGAAACATTCCTTCTTGGAGAAAGGAAGGAGGATTGTAAGATCAAGGAAACTTAAAAAAGCTTACAACTCTCAAGAAGCTAACTATACTTGTGTTATAAAATTCATAAGGCCCACTCTAAAGGAAAGGAGGCCCCTTGTAGAGCCGATCCACGCTGTACAGGGAGCAGCAGAGATTCAGCTTTTTGAGTTATCACCCATGCTGGATTGTACCTTTCAGTAACCGAGTTGCCCATGGTCTTGTTAATAATTCCAATGGGCTCCCTGGTTCACCAAGCAGACTTGAGTAAATCCATTTCACTGGTGTATCATTGATTCTGTGTCTGGGGTGAATAGATGTTTGCTCATGTCACCCCAAGAAAAGTTATGTAACACCAGACTATCTCATCCTGGGCACAGCTGTGAGGGGTTTTCTTGATTAGGTTACTTGGAGGGGGAGGACCTACCCTAACTGTGGGTCTCACCTTTTGGTGGCAAACCAGATAGAAGGTAGTCTGAGGGAAGAAAATCTTTGCTTTTTGCTTCATTGCCTTCACTTCTGGCTGGCTGGCAATTCGTTGACTCTTTCTTCAGCTGCTGCAGCTGCTACATTTCCTCACAGACACCAGAACCTAGGGTCTATGGATTCCAATGAGGAATGAAGATAGAGCACTCTGTGGGAATCGCGCAGGCCTCGAGTGCCAGGTTGGCACTGATGAGACATCCAGCCTTATAAGCTGAGCAGCTACTGGGTTCTCATCCTTTCCAGTGTGAAGATAGCCATTTTGGGGCTACCCAGACTGCATCATGTATATTATCCTACTAAATCCCCTTTTAATATGTATCCATTGTGCTGGTTATGTTTCTCTAGAGAACTCTGACCAATACAGATTGTGGTCCCAGGGGTTGTTTTGGAGAAACAGAATTGTAAGGATGAATTTCACTAGCAGACCTGAGGTAGCTGAGGCTAGCTCCCCAACTTGATGAAACCATATTTACTCCTCTGGTAGCAAGGAGGGCACTGAAAACCCAAACTTTGTAACTTTGGACATATTTCACAAAGACATTTTTTTCTTTTTCTTTTTTTCAGTCTATTTGAGGCACAGTCTCCCTGTAGCCCCAGCTGGCCTGGAACTCTCTATGTAAACCTGGCTGGCCTTGAGCACACAGAGATCTGCCTGCCTCTGCCTCCCGAGTGCTGGGATCAAAGGCCCGTGCCACCACACCTGACTGAGAGTTTTCTTCTTTGGAGCATCTGTCTTCTTTCAAACTTTTTGGCTGCCATCATTAATTGAAAAACAATCTGATCTCACAACCAATCACAAATCCATATATGCTAATTAGTTACATTATGACCATGATATATGCATAGACAAATTAGTTGCTAAATGGAAAATGAAATTTCCTATTCTTAAGTTCATTAAGGGAACTTCAGATATTAACAGAAGAATAAGGGGTAAGACAGTGTAGTCTGGATCTTGCACACTTGTCAAATTTTCAATTTTTTGAAGGCCTAGTCACCTCCTTGTGGCACTACTGAGAGGAGGTAGAACATTTATGGAACATTTACAATGGGACCTAATGGAAGGAACTTAAGCCACTGAGGTGCACGTTTGGATCAGGACCCCAGCCCACCCCATCCCTGCTTTGTTTCCCAGCCACAGTGAGGTGAACAGCTTTTCTTCCTTTCACATTGGTTTTCTCAAGTGGTTTGTGACAGTAACAGAAATCTGACTACCAGAAATAATGAAGTAAACGGCACGATCAGGAAGTGAAAATTATGAGACATATATAAAGTATAATGACAAAGAAAGGACTCTGTAGATGCCTCATTGCAGGAAGGTTCTACATGCTCCAACTAAGTTAAATTTCACTGTATGATAATCCCTTGGGAAGCTAAGCTATTATTAGCTCCATTTTCCAGATCAGAAAGGAAAGTAATCTCCCCAGAGCCACAAACCCATATGCAGCAGAGCCTAGATTCAAGCTCAGGCCTGACTGACACACATCCAAGTTCTGAATCGTCATGCTGAACCATGCATCATTGAAGACACACGGAAACTGATGTTTTGTTACCTGAACATCACCTATACATGGTGCTCACATCTTTTTTTAAAACTTATTTATTGTCACATGTATGAGTGTTTTGCCTGCATGTATGCAAGTGCACCCATGTCATGGGGAACCTCCAGAGACTGGAAGAGGGCATTGGATCTCCTGGAACTGGAGTTAAGGACAGTTGTGAGCCACAGTGTCAGTTCTGGGAATTGAACCCAGGTCTTATGCAAGAGCAGCCAGTGCCCTTAACTGCTGAGCCATCTCTCCAAGCCTTGTGCTCACATCTTAAGATCCTCTTGTAATCACTGCCTTCTCGAGAGGAAATGTCAGGAAGACATTCTTTTCATAACTACAATGGCGGGTGATCTGCTTCCGATGGAATCTTATTTAATTCTCATAAAAGGCAGAACTAGATTCTCCAATAAAGAAATGGGGATTCCAAGGTTAAGTCGCCTGCTAAATTTCATCTTTCTCTGAGATTAGACAACCATGGAAGTTTGGAATTCCAATCCAAGGAAGACCACTACTCCATACTACCACTTAACATTCATTTTACATTGATTGATTGACTGTGTATGTGTACATGAAGATTGATTGTATCCTTGCACTCACATGCACTGTAGCAGTTATGAGGACAATGGGGATTGAACTCAGGTCATCAAGGTTGGCCACAAACACCTTTATTCTCTGAGCCATCTTGATGGCTCTGCATAATTTTTTAAAATAAAGAAAATATTAGAAGCTGTGAGATGGCTGAGTGGGTAAAGGTGCTTACCACTAAGCCTGATGAGCTGAATTTGATTCCCCAGGACCCACATGGTAGAGGGAAGCAACTTCTACAAGTTGTTCTCAGACTTCCATGCCGCTGCTGTTACCCAAGCACCTGCATATATAATTACCCACAAAATAAATGAAATGTAATAAATATAGAGAAAACATTAGAAGGGCTCAGATCTTTCAAACTGTGTGCAAATCTTGGTTCTAGGCATATTTGCAGATAACAATATATCTGTCAAATCGCAAACCTTGTCAGGATGGCCTCATGGGCTGCTAGGGAAGAACGAATGATAGAAACTTGTCCCCAGAAAGAGAGTGAAAGACTGTCAATAAATTTATTTCTGTGCATCTTCTACAGAACTCAGAAATAAACCTAGAAGGAGGGAATAGTTGGCTGATATTATTTATTTTCCAAACAAATATATTCCAAGCCAAAGTAGCACTCACTAGCCAATACCTAAGAAAAATTTTTGTGATTGATAATTATATTAAATTATGCAAATAGAGCTGTAGTTCTCATCACAGTGTATTTTGCACTTTATAAAAGTCTTTTCTAATCCGTAAAGATTAGTTACAATATGTTTTGTATCAGTAATTATAAAAGTGCCATGCTATTTAGAACATTTCATTATATTTTCCAGCATTAGTCTCTCAGGTTATTAAATTAGACACGCTGCCGCTGGGAAATCTGGCAATTTCTCCTAATTAATACTGACAAAGAGAGATAGAGGGAAGTATTGTTTCATGGTCCAAATGCACTCAGAGAGTAATGTCTTCTAAGAACCACTACAATGGTCAATGCTTATGAAATAGAGAGTGGAGACAGAGAGAGAGAGAGAGAGAGAGAGGCTCTACTTTCACCAAATAACATGAAACAAGCACTCAATAAAAAAGCTTTGCATATGAAAACTCTTTTTCCTCTCTTTGTGCTGTGGATGCTATTTTTACACAATTGCCATCAAAATGATCAATGAAGGAATTGTTGCGAGTTATATGTGGCCATTGACAAAATCAATATGTTTCTTAAAGAGTAGTTCCAAAGAAAAAGATTATGCATAATTTTTACCTTCACAACTCAATGATGCTTGAAATGAGATCTCTTTGTGCTCTTTAGGCACATGTCTCTCAGTGGTTGTTAGTGCTTTTAGAAGTGGGGTGTATCAGTGAGGTCTCTGCCCTTGCATGTGTACCTCAAGTTAAGAGTGCGAGGAGAACGGGATGAATGTACCAACGTGCTTAAAGCGCTTAGCATACAGACAAATGATGCTGTCTGGGTCTTTGTGTCAGGAAAGAAGGGTAAGAGAAGGAAATAAAGGGCTCAGCTGTTAAGAGTACTGGCTGCTCTTGCAGAGGATCCAGGTTCAATTCTAAGCACCCACATGGTGGCTGACAACGTCCAGTTTCAGGGACGTTTTCTTCTGACCTCTGTGGGCATTGTACGACATGGGTGCACCTACACACATGCGAGCAATATACTTATACACATAAAATAAAAATAATAAAATACAAAAGAAAAGGAAATAAAGTAATGCTTTGTAGAGAGAATTTTTTAAAGTATATCTAATCCTCATAAGTCTCAAGATAGGTTCAAAAAATTTTTTTGGTCTTTTCGAGACAGGGTCTCCCTGTAGTCCCAGCTGTCCTGGAACTTGCTCTGTAGACCAGGCTGGCCTTGAACTCACAAAGATCCGCCTGCCTCTGCCTCCCGAGTGCTAGGATTAAAGGCGTGTGCCACCACACCTGGCTAAAAAAATTTTTTAAATGGAGAAATAACCTCTAAATTTTTCTCCTTTTTGTATTTTGTCTTTCTGGGAATATTACCAAAAGAAATATGAGCAAGATTAGATGCAAGGAATTGCAAATTATAGGCTTCACATTTATTTTTCTTAGAAGTAAGCATTATAATGGCCATTGCCATTGTGCTCTATGTTAGGAACTGTTCTAGCTCATTTTAGTCCTTAGGATCCTAATTTTATTGATGAGACAACTGAGGCACAGAGACTTTTCAAAATTGCTAGGGACAGAAGTGTTGGCTAGTCAGGACACGGGCATTGGCAGTGTGGTCCCAGGGTCTGAGCACCAAAGCAATAACTGCTCAGAACAGCCCAGAGGATTCTGTGTGTCCTTCCTTCAAAATGCCCACCTCTGTTCTTCATTCTCAGCCACGTCCACCTTCCGAAAATCAGGCTACACTTTGTTTATAGGACTGAGCAGTAATGTCAGTGTCCTGCAGTAAACTGTTAACTCCCTGATAGCAAGTGCTAGGCCTGCTTCTTGACTGCCCATGCTCCTGTCAGTACTTAGTACATGGCATGTCGTAGAGGAATGAATAGACTGCTAAGATCACCTCTGAGCAGATGAAGCTTTTTGATGGGTGTCTCTGCATTCGAAGAATGGAACATATCAAACAAGGCTGAAGAGAAGGAAGGTGTTGGAGAAAGAAGGTGGGAAAAGGCCGGACCTCACTGATTCATTCAGCTGACAATCACTGAGCACTGAACTATATATTATCAAACAGTATAGATGTGAGACAAAGAGTTCTGGAAGGAAACAGTTCTACTAAAAGTCATTAAGCAAATGCATTATAATTCAAGGTCAATGTATCAATGGAGGAAGACGCAGGAATAAATCAACACTGTGGGCTTCAGTTAGGAATGCTTCCACTGGCTAGCTAAGACATCTCTAGCTAAGCCTCCAGCTAGGAGGAGGCAAAAGCAATTTTCAGGCTGGCTGGAAAGCTAAAAAGAAAAGTGATAGACACATGAAAGAACTCAGTGTTCAAAGGCTTGGAAATGCAGAAAGGTCTATTAAAAGTGGTGGAAGAAGAGGTAGTTAAGCAGTGGTCAAACCTGGAAGAAACTACATGCCACCCACAAAAGTTTGGACCTTTTCCCATGATCACATCTTCCTCATGGAGCTGGTTCAGATTCTCTCTAACTCTGTGTGGTTTATGAGTTTTACCCTCACATTGCTCACTTTCGCCTGAGCATTTGATCTTTGGTTTTCTCTTCCTTTGTCCCAACAGACAAGTGAAAAATGTTTACAAGGTCTTGCTGACTACAATATAGTCATGTTACTTGGGTAGAACTAGGGTGGGACCTAGAAAGGCTACTGTACTGTATCTTCGCAGAGTTCTGAAATTAAACTATATGCCAAGGTATGCTCTTTAGTCTTACAAATGGCCAGGACCGCCAGGTGTGGTGGCGCACGCCTTTAATCCTAGCACGTGGGAGGCGGAGGCAGGCGAATCTCTGTGAGTTCAAGGCCAGCCTGGTCTACAGAGTGAGTTCCAATGCCAGCTGGGGCTACAGGGAGACCCTGTCTCGAAAAGACGAAAAAAAAAAATACAAATGGCCAGGTTCACCACATACAGGTGTGTAAGTTGTATCCTACACACTGATTCCCAGAAAGGGGCTCAATCAGCACTGAAATCCAAGCCATGCCCTGATTAACCATATCTTTTGTAGCTGTGCACAGAAGATGCTACCTTTACTAATCTCATAATTAGCCATGGATTTTGAATTAACTCTGGAACTACATGATAAATGTGAAAAGAACAGTCATCATGAACTGTATCATCTGTATGTTCAGTGATTACAGCAGCAGTTCCCCACACTACTACACCCAATCTAGGTGAATAAAACCATCCTACTGTCTTACAGAGTCTGTTGGAAAGACTAGTCTTATTGAAGACTAAGCTGTTTGAGAAGCACCAGTGGAATCTCATGCCGACTTAGAGAACACCCTGTAGGACAGTCGCATAGGAGACCCCTACCAGCCTTAAACACTAGTCAGTCCTGTCTTTCTCAAAAATAAAACACCAAGGATCATCTAGTGCAGGACCATCTACTTGAGCATGGGTAGCCTTTTAGGGGCTATATTCCTGAAGAAAACTGACTCCCCCTCCCCCAGAAGTCAAGAGTTTCTCAGCTAGAGGTGGGCCATCCAGACCCACTCTGGCATCTATGCTGTGTTTGTTTGTTTGTTTGTTTGTTGTTTTCTGGCATGATCTTGTGCAGGTCTTGTGCATGCAGTCACAGTCACTTTTGAGTAATTGTGTGCAACTGAGCCATCATGTCCAGCAAATACTGTTTCCTTGCCTATGTCCACTGCCTCTGGATCTTACAGTCTTTCTGCCCACTCTTCCAAAATGACCCCTGATCCTTGAGGAAAGGAGGTGTAAAATACACATCCCATTTGGGGCTGAGTACTCTACCCTCTACCATCTCTTATACTCTGCACATGGAGAAGTTGTGGGTCTCTATATTAATCACTACTGCAAAAACAAGCTTCTATGATGAGGGTTGAGAGATAAATTAATCTATGGTTAAAAATATCAGAACTTAGGAGCTATAGAGATGGCTCAGGTCTTGGAAAGGACATGAATTCAGCTCCTAGCAACCATGTCAGGTGGCTTATAACCACCTGCAACTTCAGCTCCAGAGGATGAAATACCTTTTTCAGGACTCCATGGGCACCTGCACTCACACATACACCTACACACACACACACACACACACACACACACACACACACACACTGTGTACATAATTTATAAAAATACATATTTTTAATCAAAAAAGGAATCTTGGGGAGTTTACTGCTATATCCATTTAGCAGAATAAAAGCACCAGATTCTTCACTATGACCTATGACCTAGGCAGCCACCCATTTTGACTCAGTTACTACCAAGTACTAGGCATGAGTTTCAGCTTAAGGCTTTGGAAAGACAAGAATAAACAACACCTGAAAATAGTACAGAAAGAGAAATAACTATGTTCAGAACATAAATTAATGAAATAGAAAGAAAAAATAACACAATCAGTGAAGCAAAGAGCTAGATCTTTGAAAAGATTAACAACACTTACAAGTCTTTAGCCAAATTAACCAAAATTAACCACAATAGGATAGAGAATACCCAAACTAATAAAATTAGTCATGAAGAGGGAGATATTACAATAGACCCCAACAAAATCCAGAAGATAATAAGGACATGCTTCAAAAATTTATATTCTACTGAATTGGAAAAACTAAAAGAAACAGATGAATTTCTTAACACACATTACCTACAAAAGTTAAATCCAGAAGAGACAAAAAGTAAATAGCTTCATCACAAGCAGCAAGACTGAAACCACAGCATAAAACCTCCCACCCAGGGGCTGTAGTGGTTAAAACCAGAGGCTGCTTTCTCAAGGGACC
This sequence comes from Rhizomys pruinosus, assembly GCA_009823505.1. NCBI lineage: Eukaryota > Metazoa > Chordata > Mammalia > Rodentia > Spalacidae > Rhizomys > Rhizomys pruinosus. The sequence goes on from VZQC01003136.1 coordinate 385,211, forward strand.
CAGGTTCGGTTCCCAACACCCACAATGCAGCTCACAATCATCTGTAACTGCAGTTCTGGGGTATCCAATGCCTTCTTCTGGCCTCAGTGGACATATACAGACATGCAGGCAAACACTCAGATGCATAAAATAAAAATATCGTAAAATCCTCCAACCAAAGAAAAGCCCAGGGCTAGATGGAATTATTATAATTTTACCAGACATTTAAAGAAGAATTAACACCAATGGTTCTCAAACTACTCCATAAAAGAGAAAATGAAGCATTGCTTCCAAATTCATTTTTTTTTTGGTCTTTTCGAGATAGGGTCTCCCTGTAGCTCCAGCTGTCCTGGAACTCACTCTGTAGATCAGGCTGGACTTGAACTCACAAAGATCTGCCTGCCTCTGCCTCCCTCCCGAGTGCTAGGATTAAAGGTCTGCAGCACCATGCCTGGCCCAAATTCATTTTAAAGATCCAACATTACACTAATACCTAAACCAGATAAAAACACACAAAAAATTATATGCCAATCTCTCTGATGAAGAAATATGCAAAAACTCTGAATAAAACACTTGAAAATCTAATTCACATCAAGAAGATCATCCACCATGATCAGGTTGGCTCATCCCAGAGACTGGGGAAGGATTCAACATATGTAAATCAATAAATTTAATCCACTACATATATAGACTCAAGACAGAAATTACATGATCATCCCGCTGGATGCAGAAAAGGCCTTTCTTTGTGATATATATATATATATATATATATATGTATAGTGTACATGATAAAATTTCTGGAAAATATAGGGATACAGAGAGCATATCTCAACATGATAAAGGCAATATACAATAAGCACATTGCCAACATCATATTAATGGAAAAAATTAGAAGCATGTCCACTAAAATCAGGAACAATATAAAGATTCTCATTCTCTCTACTCTTGTTCAGTGTAGTGCTTGAAGTCTTGGCCAGAGCAATGAAGTGAGAAAGAGATAGTAGGGGATACAATTAGGAAAGGGAGAAATCAAATTATCCATATTGCAGACAATAAGACTATATGTATATATATATATATGTGATATATATATATCACTAAAGACTCCACCAGAAAACTCCTACAACTTATAAATATGTTCATCAAAGTAGCAGGATACAAAATTAACATACCAACATAAATAGTGTTCCTATATACTGATGGCAAATATGCCAAGATATAAATCATGAAAGGAATCCCATTTACAATCACCTGAAAAGATCTTGGAATAGATCTAATCAGGGAAGTGAAAGATTTGTGCAATAAAATCTAT
>VZQC01003136.1:404698-452390 GCA_009823505.1 Rhizomys pruinosus
AATCCGACACCCTCTTCTGACCTCCGCGGCATTGCACAACACGGGTGCACATACCTGCATGCAGACAGTACATTCATACACATACAGAAATAAATAAAATTAAAAAAAAAAAAAGAAATGCTTCCTGTTTAGAAAAGGCAGTTGGATAGTCACTCATATGAATGGTAACAGCATGCACAAGACCCGGGCAAGCTCAAGCCAGAAAAAATGACGAGCACAGAAGTGGGGACTTGGGTAAAAATCCCCAACCCTAACTGAGGAGCTATTGCCCATCAGTAACCGCTGGGAGAGGGAGAGTTGGTTTTCTTTCAAGGACTGACACAAACCAGGCTCCAGTGAAAGACATTTGGGGATACAAACTTGGTACATTAGGCCTTAACATATACGACAGGGTACATGAAGTCTGGCATGGGGAGGCTATAAGACGGGAGTAGACACGGAAGGGATTCTAAACATAATAAAAATATATTGTATGAAATTCATAAAGAACTCAATACAAAAATCAAAAAAAGCCAAAGATGTTTTCTTCATCTTTCTTTAATATAGCAGTATTTATTTGTCTCTAAAAAGATGTATTGCTGTTCCTCCATGAACTAGCCTATAAGTCCTATCTTCATTCACTGCTGCAGTTATTCTTTTGTTCCTTGAAATACTGTCAGGTAATTTATGAATAAATACTGTCAGTTGCTTTAAAAATGCTACCACTGGGGAGTAACCAAGAGTAAATATTGAAATTCTCCATACATAGATGGGAAAAAAAACCTACCTATGTTAAAATAACAGCTTTTCTATTTTTCCCAATTAGATGAAGTTAACAAAGGATGTACATGTGTTTAGTCACAGGAATATATGGAAGAAGTCACAATTTCTAAATTTAGAAGGCATCCTTCTAACTCTAATATATATAAAACATATATATGTGTATATGGATAGTTGACATTACAAGGGCAATTAGGTAGACTGAATTTCAAAGGATGACAGCTCCCTCTTCGGAGAGCTGGAAGACACAAAGTGTTTCACTCTTGGAAGACCAGAGCAGAGAGAAGTAGAGGTAGCAACCTTAACAACAGTACCAAAGAGGACTCTGAAAGATGACAACATTTTAAATTCTGAAGGCGATGACAGTGGAGACCCTTCAGAGCTGCTTATTCTCCTGCCAGCTCTTCTCCACTGCCTCTGCCGGGTGTTTATGAGAAAGCAGAAAGCTCTCCAACCAGGAAGTGCTCCTCTCTGCTCTGATGGCTCAGGATATGAGAATCACAGAAGTGGGAGAAGCTTAGGGAGCCCTGGGTGGACTTGGGCTTTGCATGAGCATAATTGTGAGACTGCATCTGGGAGATAAGCATGACCCCATCTGCACCCCAGGATTTATTCTGACGTGGAGTAAAAACCACCTGGCCTGAGGTTCAGAGCAAGAAACTTAGATAAACTCAGAAGGTGACCCTCACTTTCTGAGTTTATCTAGGAAGAGATATCAGTCCCTGAGGGAGGAACAGAAAACATCTCAGTTTGCTTGCCCAGTCCACTGGCACTAGGTAAAAGCATATGCCACTGGAAGGGGAGCAGGAAGTCCACTCAGACAAAGATCCCACGATGGCATGAAGCAAAGGACTATTAACAGTGCAGGAAACTCAGTGAATGCCGAAAACCACTCACCAAAGGCACAGCCTGTGATGAAGAAAGACAAGAACTGTCATTGATACAAATACATACTGAGCAGAAAGAGAAAATCCCTGTCACGTGGGCAAGAGGAGGAACGCTCAGCAAATCCCGGCCCTGGCATTCAGACCTACAGTGCTTTCTAAACCTGAGACCAAAACAAGAGTACTGAGAAATCACCCCCACGCGTGCTACACCATACACACTGCAAAGAGCACTCAGTCTGTGACACAGGCATGCAAAGCAGATGGAAGCTGAGACCCAGACAGCAGCAAGAAAAAGAACGGCCCATTCCAAGGCTGGAGTGATGATCATGCGGTAACAAGCTGGCCTCACGACCATGAGGACCTAAGTTTGGATCCCTAGGATCCATGTAAAAAGCTCTAAATGCAGTGAGAAAGCCTGTCTTCAAAACTATAGTGGAGGATCAGTCAAGACCTCTGGCCTTCACATGTAGGTGCATTTATTACCTACATTTGTTCACACACCAACATGTACACACACACACACACACACACACACACACTGTGGGATAAAATTAAATATACCTTCTTTTGAAGTGGATTTATCATCAGACAAACTGCGAACTATAAAGATGAAGTCTAGTTTACTTAGAGGGAGGGGCTAAGGGCAAAGCCACGTGAAATGCTTGGGAGAATGCACTTGGAACTCTGGGAAGCCCCCAGCACCATGTTGGGGGAGGAGGTAAGTGACATATATGAGCCAGCCACATGAGGCTGGCATGAACTTACAATTTTGTCACCATGGCCAGAGGGCACCAGGTTCATGCTAGGACTCTGGGAGGCCATCAGCTTATAAGTGATGTCTTGCACTCATTACTTCATAGGCAAGCCTGAATAAACAGTCTAGTCTCCATGTGTGTGGGTATCCCCTGGGATGAAATCAGAGAGAGAGAGAGAGAGAGAGAGAGAGAGAGAGAGAGAGAGAGAGAACCCATTCAAAAACAAAAACATCAGCAAATCCAGGCTCAGAAATTCAGAAATGGGACCTGCCGTCACATAAGTCTAAGTCCTTATGATTGAAACATTGAGGCTTCTATTGGAAAAGGTAAAAAAAAAAATCAAGGCCAAGCTGTTATGAGATGTCAGATGAGAAGTGGAAATGTTCAAAAGGATCAAATGGGAATTTAGAAATAAAAAATACAACACAGATGAAGAATAAGTTTTGGCGGGGATCATAACAGACAGAGAACTGAAAAAGAATTACTGTATGTGAAGCCCAATCAATAAACATTGTGAAGGTTGAAATACAAAGCAAAAGAGAAAAAAATCATGGAGGGTAAAAACACAACAGAGCCTCTGAAGCAGAGGGACAGCATGAAGCGACAGCACATACACGGGGTTCAAAACAAGAAGGCAAGAAGAGAAGAGTCCAAAACTATTTGAAAAACTCAAGATGTAGTTTTCCACAGATCCAGTAGGTACAAAAAAACTCCAAAAAATGAACACCAATTCAAATGACACACTTTAGCATATCATAGCCAGATTTTTAAAATATCAAATATGTGGAGCTGGAGAGATGGCTCAGAAGTTAAAAGCACCTCTTTCTCTCCCAGAGGACTTGAGTTCAATTCCCAGCACCCACATTGGGAGACTCACAGCTGCCTGTGATTCCAGCTCCCAGGGATCTGATACCCTCTTCTGGCCTCTGTGGAGGGCAATTGTGAGAGAGAGAGAGAGAGAGAGAGAGAGAGAGAGAGAGAGAGAGAGAGATACACATAAGTAAAAATAATTTTTTAAAAGAAAGGTAATTGTTAATTCCCATGTCCAGCAAAGATACTGATTTACAGATACTGGATAATGTTCTCACTTAGAAGGAAAAGAAATTTTAGCAAACTGTTCTCATTTAGAAGAAAAAGAAATTTTAGAAAAACTTGTGATTGTCCCAGATGACTGCTTTAGAGTCTCCGGGCTGCAGCACCACCGCCCGGGCTCAGCAAAGTTTTTGCTAAAGAGATGAATGTCAAGGCTAGGAACACCAAACCATTGATTTCATAGACCAGATTGAGAGAGAGAGAGAGAGAGAGAGAGAGAGAGAGAGAGAGAGAGAGAGAGAGAGAGAAAGAAACAGATAAGGCGAGAAACACCATATTTTGTCACATCCCACCCTTGAGTATTTTCAGAGTAGTCTGCACCATTGGAGAAATACTTTGGGCCAAGGAAAAAACACGCCAAAATTTTTAGAGGAAACTCATCAGAGATCACACATGGTTGAGGACAGTGCCTATTCCCACACAGAAAAAACTCAAAATTCATGAGACACAGAATTCAGAAGCACTTGCCCAATGGTTGGGTAGAGTTAGCCCTACCCTGTCCCTTGCTTTGGTTTGTTACCAGTCATCTGACTGGGGGTTCTTTGCCCTCCCCAGATAGGCTAAAGTCACCATGTTTGGCAGCAGTGACTGGAGGCATTGAGCAAGTGGAAGCAGCAGCAAGTGGCGCCCTCTAGTGTCACAGTCCTTATGCAAGCCATAGGTATCAGAGCCTTGAGCCCTTCAAGTGTGACTTAAGAAGTAGAGGGATTCCTTAGTCCTTGGTAGCAACTGGCATTTTGGCTTCTAGGCCAGCCTTGCTATTGAGATTCTTCAGTCTTTGGCATCAGTTAGTGTTCCAGGTCTCCTGTAAGGAGTTCTTACCCCTTAACCCTAGCCAGTGTTACAGCTCTTAACCAAGTGCCTGAATCTCTGGCTTCAAAGATTTGACAGCTCTCTGTAACTCACCCAGCAGCCAGGACCTGCAGTTTCTCTTCCCTGGTGCCTTACAGCCTTGGTGGCTACCGCTCCTGCTCTCTCTCCTAACACCGCCCATCTTCACAGGACACTCAACAGCCCCTTTTGAGTTTGTATCATCTTTGCTGGTATGTGGTACCTGGACCCAGAAGGCTGGAATCATTGGGTCTACTTCCTATAACAATGTCCATAAGTTATAAACTATAAGAAATTAAAATGTCCCACTGGTTCTTATCAGCCAAATCAATCAGGACTTTCATCTACTACTGCATGCTTACCAGGCAATAACAGTGGTGCTTATTTATACACACAGCAACAATGTGTTAAAATTCAAAAAGATATGCAAAGAAAATTGATGCACAGGATCTAACATCCAGGGCCCCTAAGAAAAACACCTGCAGGTTACAAGCATGGGTTAGCAAACTATAACCCATTAACCAATGTGATCATGGTCTTGTTTTATGTATCCTCTGAATGAAATGATCTTCATAGTTATAAAACACTGCTAAACACACATGCCCACAATATAAAAACTGGATATGATCCACAGTCTTACATATTTAATATCTGGTGCTCTACAGAAATTATTTGCTGAACTCTAAGCCATGAATTATAATTAAAGTACCTTGGCTTTATTATAGAGTTCTATAGTGAACAGTGAGCTTCCACGGGCCAAACTATGTCCAGTTAGTGAGTGATATGAAGTTGAACTCTCCTCCCACGGGCTCCATAGTCAGTGTGGCCCTCCTTCAAATATTCTGTGATCAATTTGTTCCATGACTACCTGATTTAAATTATTTTTCACAAAGTATCTATTTGGACATTCATACTCTTTCCACTGGAGAAAAAGTTTTAAGTATTGTTTAATATAGCCACTTAGTGGCTCAACTAAGAAAAGCTCTTCAAGTGGGGAGAGGAGGAAGCACAAAGCTCCACCATCAGCCAAGTCCAACTTCAGGAATTTGCATCAGACGGTGCAGTTTTCATGGTCCACGATACTATCTTATGTACTTTGTCTTTAACCTTAAGGTTTTTCATAATTTTTGATAGTTTTCTTTTAAAATATTTTAAAGTAATGGCTTCATTGTGGCATATATGCCAAGATACTTCGTTCTTACTCATTCCCCCACCTGCTGCCCTCTCCCAGGCTCCTCTGCTCGCCTCTGGATGGTTACCTTGCTTCTCTGAGATAATCCCGTCACCTGCCCTGAGCTCCTTCCTGGTTTCATCACACACACACACACACACACACACACACACACACACACACACACACAGCCCATACATAAAAATTTAAATCTAGATTCCATATATGAGAGAAAATATGAAGTAGTCATCTTTCTGAGACTGGCATATTGAAACTTAACATGGTGATATCTACTTCAATCCAATTTCCTGCAAATATCATGATTTCATCCTTCTGCATAGCTGCAAACAACTTCATAGTGTAAATAGAATAACACATTCTCTTTTTTTCTTTTATCTGCTGATGGGCATCTAGACTGGTTCCATTTCCAGACTACAGTGACTACCCAACAATAAATGTGGATATGATCTGGGCAAGGTGGCACACGCCTTCAATCCTAGCACTTGGGAGGCAGAGGCAGGTGGATCTTTGTGAGTTCAAGGCCAGCCTGGTCTACAGAGTGAGTTCCAGGACAGCTGGGGCTACAGGGATACCCCGTCTCAAAAAGACCAAAAAACAATGTGGATATGAAAGTACCTCTGTGATATGAACAAAGCATTATTTGGGTATAGACCCAGGATGGGGTGTAGCAGGGCCATAAGATGGTTCTATTTATAGTTTGTTGGCATTTTTTTAATAAACCTCAACACTGACTTCCAAATTGGCTGTACAAGTTTACATTCTCACACATATCAACAAGCTTTGCTCTTTCCTTACACTCTCACTAGCGTTTGATATCATGCACTCTCCTTACACCCTCACTAGCATTTGACGTCATGCACTCTCCTTACACCCTCACTAGCATTGATGTCATGCTCTCTCCTTACACCCTCACTAGCATTGATGTCGTGCTCTCTCCTTACACACTCACTAGCATTGACGTCATGCCCTCTCCTTACACCCTCACTAGCAATGATGTCATGCTCTCTCCCTACACCCTCACTAGCATTGACGTCATGCCCTCTCCTTACATTCTCACTAGCCCTGATGTCATGCTCTCTCCTTACACCCTCACTAGCATTGATGTCGTGCTCTCTCCTTACACCCTCACTAGCATTGACGTCATGCTCTCTCCTTACACCCTCACTAGCATTGACGTCACGCTCTCTCCTTACACCCTCACTAGCATTGATGTCATGCTCTCTCCTTACACCCTCACTAGCATTGATGTCGTGCTCTCTCCTTACACCCTCACTAGCATTGACGTCATGCTCTCTCCTTACACCCTCACTAGCATTGACGTCGTGCTCTCTCCTTACACCCTCACTAGCATTGACGTCATGCTCTCTCCTTACACCCTCACTAGCATTGACGTCACGCTCTCTCCTTACACCCTCACTAGCATTGATGTCATGCTCTCTCCTTACACCCTCACTAGCATTGATGTCGTGCTCTCTCCTTACACCCTCACTAGCATTGACGTCATGCTCTCTCCTTACACCCTCACTAGCATTGACGTCACGCTCTCTCCTTACACCCTCACTAGCATTGATGTCATGCTCTCTCCTTACACCCTCACTAGCATTGATGTCGTGCTCTCTCCTTACACCCTCACTAGCATTGACGTCATGCTCTCTCCTTACACCCTCACTAGCATTGACCTCACGCTCTCTCCTTACACCCTCACTAGCATTGATGTCATGCTCTCTCCTTACACCCTCACTAGCATTGATGTCGTGCTCTCTCCTTACACCCTCACTAGCATTGACGTCATGCTCTCTCCTTACACCCTCACTAGCATTGACGTCACGCTCTCTCCTTACACCCTCACTAGCATTGACGTCATGCTCTCTCCTTACACCCTCACTAGCATTGACGTCATGCTCTCTCCTTACACCCTCACTAGGATTTGATTTCATGCTCTCTCCTTACACCCTCACTAGCAATGACGTCACGCTCTCTCCTTACACCCTCACTAGCATTGACCTCATGCTCTCTCCTTACTCCCTCACTAGCATTGATGTCATGCTATCTCCTTACACCCTCACTAGCATTGACGTCATGCTCTCTCCTTACTCCCTCACTAGCATTGATGTCATGCTTTCTCCTTACACCCTCACTAGCATTGATGTCATGCTCTCCCCTTACACCCTCACTAGCATTGATGTCATGCTTTCTCCTTACACCCTCACTACTGTTTGATGTCATGTTTTTCTTGATCATGGCCCTTCTGACTTGGGTGAAATGAAGTCTCCAATTAGTTTTCACTTATTTCCATTTCCTTGATGGCAATAGATATTGAATACTTTTTCACGTCAAGTGACTAGAGGATTTAAGTTTTGTTTTTTGTTTTGCAGTTGTTTGTGTATGACAAATGTTAATTCCCTGTCTAATGATGTTGGCAAAGACTTTTTCCCCATCCTTTTTCTTTTTTATTTCCTGTGCAGAAGCTTTTTAATTTCATGTGATTGCATTTATTGATTCTTGAGATTATCTCTGGTGGTATTGGAGTTCTTTTCAGGAGGTGCTTGCTTGGGTTATGTCATTCATTCTTTTTTGTACGTATTTCTCTGGCAGTTTCAACGTTTAAGGTCTTATATTATGACATTTGGTCCATTTTGAATTGTTTTTATGTAGACTAAGAAATGTAGATCTAATTTAATACATGGAGAGATCCAGTGTCCCCAGATCCATTACTTACAGGCTGTCTTTTCTCCAATGTATGTTTTTTGACATCTTTGTCAGAAATTGGGTGGCTGTAGCTGTGTGATTTTGTTTATGGATCCTCTATACTATTCCATTGATCTTCATGTCTGTTTTTGTGCTAGTACCTTCCTGGTTTTGTCCAAAATGGCTCTATAGTGTATCTTGAAATCAAGAATTGACATGCTTCCTTTATCAGCTAAGTTCTGCTGAGGCTATTAAGATTCTTTCATGATCTCAAGTGATGTTAATACTTTTTGCTAGTTTTGTAAAATAAATATCATTGGGATTTTGATAGGAATTGTGTTGCATCTGTAGATCACCTTTGGTAACAGCCATTTTTATACTATATTATTCTGACAGTCTATCTGCAGGAGAGGACATTCCATCTTCTAGTGTTGTCTTCAAAATTCTTCAATGTCTTATGTTTTTTCTACAGAGGTCTTTTACCTCCACAGTTAATTTTACTCTTATGCATTTTATTCTTATTTTAAAACTGTTAAGAGAATTTTTCCAATTTCTTTCTTAGAAAGTTCCTCAGTGGTATACGGAAAAGCCAGTAATATTTTTGCATGCTGATTTTGGACCCGTCCAGAAAACTCTTCGACCTGAAAACCACTTTCAGCAGATTATCAAGGTACAAAATCATAGGCTCATGCTGTCTGCCAATAGGGCATAATCTGACTTCTTTTCTTGTTGTATCCTTTTTCTTTCTTTCTCCTTTTTTACTACACAACCTGAGACTTCAAGCAATTTTTTGAATGTAGAGTGTTGACACCCTCACGTTATTCCAGATTGCAGAGAACATTCTCTGCTCTCTTTCATTTGCTATAATGCTGGCTATACATTTCTATGTATAAACTTGGTCTCTTGGAGGTGTGTTCCGACTCCTGGTAGTTTCCTCTGGGCTTTTTAACAAGCATGGATGTCAATCTTTGTCAAAGACGTTGTATACATTGATTGAGATGATTGTGTGATTCCTATTTATGTATTTATAACACTTATTGATCTGTGTACTTGAACCATCCTTTCATGCCTGGAATGAAACCAACATGGTCATAGTGTATGATCTTCTTAATGTCTTCCTAAATTCATTTGCCAGAATTTTATTGAGATTTTTTTGCACCGTATTCATCAGGGAAATTGGTGTGTAGTTTTCTTTCTTTGTTGCATCCCTCTTTAGTTTTATTATAAGGGCGATTTGGGCTTCATGGTGTGTTTGGTGGTGTTTTTCTCTATGCCATGGAAGAATTTGATAAGCATTGGTATAAGCTCTTCTTTAAAGGCTCAGTAGAATTTGGCAGTGAATCTATCCAGTCCTGGGAGACTTTCATCACTGCTTTAAACTCATTGATTATATAGGGTTTTTTTTATTTTTATTTATTTCTGTATGTGTATGAGTGTACTGTCTGCATGTAGGTCTGTGCACCCGTGTCATGCAATGCCGCGGAGGTCAGAAGAGGGTCTCGGATTCCCCTGGAACTGGAGTTCTCCTGGAGTTGGAGTTACAGACGGTTCTTAGCCACCATGCGGGTGCTGGGGATCGAACCCGGGTCCTCTGCAAGAGCAGTCGATGCTCTTAACCGCTAGGCTATCTCTCCAGCCCCTGATTATATAGTTTTAAAGAAGTTGTTTATAACCCTTTTATTTAATTTTAATGTCATATTTATCTAGAAATTTATCCATGTCTTCTGAATTTTCCAGCTTTTTTGGACTGTATTGTCAAAGGATTCCTATAAATGCTGTTTAGCTGAGATTCTTTACATTCCAACCCAACCCCATGTAATTCTATGAAATGCATATCTAGTGGCCATAGAAGTAAATGCCTCTGGGCAGAGGAATGAAGCACTTATGCTGAGATCCATGGAGCAGACACAGCAAAGAGAGATGTGGACCATGAGGAAAAACACTATGCCCTTGCCATCATGACTCACAAAGTCCAAAGCAAGATGCTGAAATTTACTAGAGACCCCAGGAATCTGGATTTTGGTGTGAATTCTTTCCTATACTTAATCTAAGCTTGACTTCTTCAAATATTCAGTGGGTCAAGAAAAGCTCATCTTAAGGAGTAGGCAATGAACTGCAGGTGTAGAATTTCTGCATGTCTGTTAAGTTACTTTTACATGAACACTCTCGAATTAATTACCTTTTGTTGCTGTGATTCAATGATCAAAAGCAACTTATCAAATAAAGTCTTTATTTTGGCTTATGGTTCAGGAGAAGTCTGTGGTGGTGGGGAGGCATGGCAGCCGGAACAAGAGGCTGGGAGCTCATCTTCAGCCACAAACATGAAGCAGAGAGATTGAACTGAAAGTGAGGAGAAGCTATGAACTCTCAATAAACTGCTTTGCAAGGCTTCATGAAAAGAAAAATGAAAGTGTAAGTAGCAAATGAATTTTGAATGAAGCTTATAAAATTGACCTTATTAAAGGTAGAAATTCAAAGCAGAGCAGTTATCACAGAAGAAAGTTTTTAAAAAGAATTTAAAGGAATCCTATAATCACAGCACCAAGCCCACCCACATAGTACTGCAGGGAGAACTTCCCCATGATGTTCTTCCTCCAGCAAGGCTGCATCTCCTAAGAGTTCCATAACATCCCAAACAGTGCCACCAACTGGAGACCAAGTGTCCAAATACCTGAGCCTGTGAGGTTTCTGCCTCTCCAGAGTATAGACTGCCATTGTTGGACTACCCAGGCTGTATCATGGAAACCAGTACAGGAGGATCAAGACAGGACGCAGTGCTTATTGGACCTCAGTTGGTGACCATGGGAAGGGAAAACCCCAGCGTAGAACACAAGGGCAGAACTTATGGTGGTTTGGGCTTGCCAAGGAGGAGACTTCAAACATGACATCTTTCAGCCTAAGAAAGAAAAAAAAAATCATAAGCCAAAGATGCTAAAACCTGTGATATATGTGGCATTCATATGTGCATATTTTGGGGTGATGCATATTGGAAGGAATGACAATAAGAACAACAACAGAAAAGACTGCATCAAAGAACTGACTGAAATGGTGAACTTCTACTCAAAACAGTAAACTTCTGCATCAAGAATTTTGAGAGAAACTGAGAAAAAGATGAAAAACATGTTTGGCAGAATGCGTGAGCTCTGGTGGGGTGGGGGGACAGGGAAAGGAGCATGGGTCTAGATTTGATTTGTAATTTTGTATGAAATGCATAGAGCTTCAATAAAACATTGGTTTTGAAAATAAACAAACAAATAAATAAGTAAATAAATAAATAGCTTGTTAGTATTTTATTAGGATAAAATTTCTCCCAGGAACCAGAGAATCTTTTCATTTATTCACATACATTCATGTCTTCCAAGAGTGTTTTGAAAATGGCTTCATTCTGTTTTTACAAACAAATTGAATTACTTTTAGTGGTTCATCTTCTTTGTTGATATCTAAGTGAAGTTTCATTACCATTATGTCATCATCAAACTGGCTATTGTTTCTATTTTGGAATATCCTTTTGCTAATTTTACATTCTGCTACTTTATTGGATTCCTCCTGGGCTGTGGGGTATTCCAAATGCCTGACCATCATATCTACAAATGGAGGTAATGTTCTTTTTATACTTCTTTTCCTCTGACTGCCCTGACCATAGCTTCCAGGCTGAACAACGGTAGAGACCGTGGCCATGCCTTCCTTGTCACTGATTGTCGTGGGCCTGCTTTTAATGTTTTCCCAGTAAAAAAAGATGGTGGCTTTAAGAATAAGTCATATATATATATATATATATATATATATATATCCAACTTGATAACATATATATATATATATGTTTAGGTATATATGTTTAATCATCTGTGGAAACATTCATATGATTTTTATCCCTTCTTAATTTATTAGATTTTATATTAGTGGTTAGACATGGTGGTGCAAGCCTATAATCTCAGTACTTGGGATATGGAAACCAAAGAATTAGGAGTTTAATATCATTCTTGGCTACCTACTTCAGGGCTGTCCTGGGCTGCATGACATCCTGTTTCAAACAACAAACAAAACTGCTTGGTGTGTTGACTGATGACTTCAATCTCAGCACTTGGGAGGTTGAGATAAGAACACTGCCTTAAATTTTAATTTGAGGTCACCCTGGGCTACATGGTGTGGACTAATGAGAAACTAACCTCCAATACAAAATAATCCAAACAAACAACAAAAAGAAGTTTTATATTGGTCAACTAAGCTTGTAAATCTTAAATATACTTTACTTAGCCATAATTTATTAAGTTTTATTGCAGTGGTGGATTCTGCTTATGTGTATTTGTGTGTTTCTGTGTGTGGCTATGTGTGGGAGTAACTTTCCTCAGAATGCCTTCTGTTACAAATGAGAATCTTATGTAACTTTGTAACCAAAGTTAATCTTATGTTTTGAGATTATTTCATACTATCTTGTTGTATTTACAATGTATATGATCCTACTAGGCCTTGGGCTCCTCTTGTAAGATAAAAATATAGCTTTAACCCCTCATACCTTCCTTACTCTTGACCCAGAATAGTGGTGTGTGTGTGTGTGTTGTGTGTGTTGTGTGTGTTGTGTGTGTTGTGTGTGTTGTGTGTGTGTATGTGTACTATTGCATGCATGTGGAGCTCAAAGGACAACTTACAGAAGTTAATTTTCTCCTTGCACAATGCGAGTCCTGAGGATTGAATACAGGTCATCATGTTTTGTCACAAGTATGTTTACCCATTAAATTATTTGCTGGCCCATCTGAATTAATTTGATTTTCATTTTCTATTATGTTTTTAAGGTAGCTGCACATGGATGAAGGCAGCTGTGTCTAGATTTCTGTGTGCGGGGGGGTCTGGAATTTAGGAGATTTTTAGTTGAAACGTTGTGTCTATGAAAGAGCAGGTTATAAATGGTGCTGGATTTATTGAATGGTTTCTAGGCCTCTTGTTGTTTTGCTCTTTTGAGACAAGGCTCAGGCAAGATTATTTGTCTTTAGCTTTAAAAAAAATTCTGTCTTCAACATGTGTTTTTTTATGTTTAGGAATTCACATTTTTCTCTTTAATTTTATATTACTCTAAAATAGGAATACATACCCTCCACCCATATACAGTAGTCACAGTATATGAAAATAAGTGGTAAGTTATAAAAAAAAAAAAAGAAAAGAAGTGGTAATTTAATTCTAGGGCCTGTTAAGAGATTGACATTATAACAGCACAGTGGCTGGAAAGATGGCCTAGCGGTTAAGAGCGCCAACCGCTCTTGCAGAGGACCCGGGTTCAATCCCCAGCACCCACATGGCGGCCGAAAACCGTCTGAAACTCCAATTCCAGGAGAACTCCAGTTCCAGGGTAGTCCGAGACCCTCTTCTGACCTCCGCGGCATTGCACGACACGGGTGCACAAACCTGCATGCAGACAGTACATTCATACACATGCAGAAATAAATAAAATTAAATAAAAAAATCTTTAAAAAAAAAGAAATATAACAATAACGTTCCTAAGCTTGCCTTTCAACTGGGGGATTTGGTGCTAGCATCCACAAAAGGAAACCATTTTCCCCTTTGTTTTTCTGGGACTGTATTACTTCACTTAGCATAATGTCTTCTAGTTCCATCCATTTACCTGCAAAGTTCATGATGTCATCTTTCTTCACAGCTGCATAGAACTCCATTGTGTAGATGTACCACATTTTTGTTATCCACTCTTCTGTTGAGGGGCATTTGGGTTGGTTCCAGCTCTTCACTCTTGTGAAGAGAGCTGCAATAAACATGGATATGAATGTATCTTTGCTAAAGTCTTTTGGTTATGTACCCAGGAGTCGTATGGCTGGGTCAGATGGTAGGCTCATTTTGAGTCATTTATGGGCTCTCCACACTGCTTTCCACAGTGGTTGTACAAGTTTACATTCCCACCAGCAGTGGATGAGTGTTCCCCTTTCCCCACAACCTCTCCAGCATTTGGTGTCTTTTGTTTTCTTGATCTTAGCCAGTCTTATTGGAGTGAGATGATTATCTTAAAGTAGTTTTAAGTTGCATTTCCTTAATTGCTAGCAATGTTGAATACTTTTAAGATGTTTCTCAGCCATCTTTACTTCCCCACTTGTGAAGTCTCTGTTTCAGCTCTTTACTCCATTTTTTGAGTGAATTGTTTGTTTTCTTACTTCTTTGTTTTTTGAGAATTTGATATATTCTGGATGTTAATGCTCTGTCAGATGTTTCACGGGTGAAGATTTCCTCCCACTCTGTAGGTTTTCTCTTCACTTTATTGTTTCTTTCGTTGTACAGAAGCTCTTGAGTTTAATGAGGTCCCACTTGTCAATTGTCGACCTTATTTCCTGCACAGCTGCCGTTCGATTTATCTAAGGAACATCTTACTAGGATAAAGACTAAATAAAATATTTCACAGTTGATAGCTTTTCAGTTGCATAAAAATTATTACTGATTCATTTTTATCTGTATGTCTTTTGCATGAATGTAAGTGCACCAGTGTGTTTAGTGGCTGCAAAAGCCAGAGGAGGGTGTTGGAAGCTCTGGAAATGGAGTTATAGACAGTTGCTAGCCTCCATGTGGGTGTTGGAAACTGAATATAGGTCTTTTGTAATAAATAACATCCAGTGGTTCTAACCATGGGGCCATTTCTCCAGCCCCAGTCTTTAAAGTTATTCAAAAGACATGGCTAATGGCTACCGTAATGGGCAATATAGTTGTGCAAATTCCCATCAATACAAAAAAGCACAGCCCCCCGCCCCTGAAAGGGGCTGGGAATGTATCTCAATGGTAGAGTACTTGTGTAACATGCAGGAGACCCTGAATTCCAGTCCCCAATAGAGCAAAAAGCCAAAAAGCATGATTGTTCTTGTTTAAACTGTAGATAAAATTGGCTGATCCTACAGAAAAGGAACATTGCTGATTTAAGAATAAATTTTGTTTTTAAAATAAAAAAATAAAAAATAAAGTACTTTCCTATGACTATGTCTTGTAGGTTGTTGCCAACATTTTCTTCAATCACCTTCAGAGATTCAGGTTTCACGTTGAGGTCTTTGATCCATTTGAAGTTGATTTTTGTATGGGGTGAGAGGAGATTAATTTTATTCTTCTACAAGTGTGATCCAGTTTTGCCAACACCATTTGCTGAAGATGCTGTCTTTTCTCCATTGAGTCTTCTTGGCCCCCTTGTCAAATATGAGGTGGCTGAAATTGGATGTGTTCAGGTTTGTATCTTCAGTTTTGTTTCATTGATCTACTGGCCTATTTATGTGCCAAAACCAGGCTGTTTTTATGACTATAGCCCTATAATATAGTTTGAAGTATGGTATGGTAATCCTCCCTGTATTGCTTTTTTTACTCAGGGTTGCTTTGGCTATCCAGGGTCTTTTGTTTTTCCATATGAACTTTAGGTCTGTGACGAAGCTAATAGGGAATTTAATTAAGATTGCATTGAATCTGTATATTACTTTGGGCAGAATGGTCATTTTTTACTATATTAATTCTTCCAATCCATGAGCATGGGAGGTCCATCTGAAAGCAATTGTGCTCTTATAATGTGAACCCCTTAACGGGCTCTAGAACTAACCTACCACTTATTTTCAGACTTTGTAATTTTGGTATATGGGTGGAGGGTTTGAATGTTTATTTCAGAGTAATAAAATTAAAAGGGAAAAATATGAATTCCAAAATATGATTTGGAATTAACATATTGTCTATTTTCAGATGATATAATTTTAGTATATGTGAGACATATATACATATATATGCATATTTTGAAGCAATACAAGTTAGAGGGAACAACAACAACAAAAGGAATGGGACAAAGAACTGACTGAAACAGTAAACTTCTCTCCAAAACAATAATGTTCTGCCTAGAAAAACTTTTTTTTTTGTCTTTTTGAGACAGGGTCTCCCTGTAGCTCTGGCTGTCCCGGAACTCATTATGTAGACCAGGCTGGCCTTGAACTCACAGAGATTCACCCACCTCTGCCTCCCAAGTGCTAGGATTAAAGGCATTTAAAAGACTCAGAAAAAGATGCAAGACATGTATAGCAGAATGCATGAATTTGGATGGGGTGGGGGCATGGAAAGGGGAATGAGTCTAAATTGGATTGAGAAATGATGTATGAAATGCACAAAACTTCATTAAAATATTTTTAAAATTCTGTCTTCAACAAGTGGCTTTGAGTATCTATTTTAAACTTCTTCGCTGATACTTCTGACTCCTGCAGGACCACCTTCTGACTCCTGCAGGACCACCTTCTGACATGTGTGTAACTTCTCTTAGGTGATACTTCTGACTCCTGAAGGACCACCTTCTGACCCATGGGTAACGTCTCTTAGGTGTTATTTCTGAGTCCTGCAGGCCCACCTTCTGATGCATGTGTGACTTCTCTTAGGTGATACTTCTGACTCCTGCAGGCCCACCTTCTGATATGCATCTTCTCTTAGGTGATACTTCTGAGTCCTGCAGGACCACCTTCTGACTCCTGCAGGACCACCTTCTGACTCCTGCAGGCCCACCTTCTGACATGTGTGTAACTTCACGTTCCTCCCTCTTGTTATCTTCCTGACCTGCAGATTACTTTTTTCTCCTTGGCATTTCCACTCTTGACCTCTGCGTAGTGACTGTCAATGTCGAGCTTCCTACTAGCCCTTATCTGGTCCATATATTTCCTAATGTTCTTATTTGCCAATGATATTGCTGCTCTGAACAAGGTAATGTTTAAAAGCTGCTGCTCCATTGATGCAACAGGAAGTTCCTCTTGCGTGGGCTTTGCCATGTTCCCTCTAGCTTTCCAAGGGACCAGATGTCTTGGAAATTATAGAAATGTTTTCCTGAATTTTTGAGACAAAGTCTTGCTATGTAGCCCAGGCTAACATGCCATCTTGGGCTCCTCCTGCCTCTTGCAGGTGTGTACCACCTTGACTGGCCCAGACATTAATAGGAAGCTTTCCGAGAAATGGATGTTACCTACAATTTGCAAACACATTTTGTCTTATGCCAACTGAGGTAACTGAATGCATAGAAACACATTTAGAAAAGGATGGGGAGGGGTTTGGAGAGTGGGAAAACCTGAAGATTCTTTTCAAACACCCAGAGACGCTTAGTTGAGCAGACACTGCACATTAATGTCACTGCATCTATCTCTTCATTTGTCGTATTCTTGTTTGAAAGTTCAAACACATGTTCTAATTAGAAAGTTTTTACTCCCAATGGAAAAAATTAACTAATAATAGCAAGAAGAAGTTGCTTAATTTATGAGAGGGGCTGCAGACCAATTAGTTCATTATAACAGTGCTAAATAAAACTTCTAAGATCATATTTTCCAAGGAAAAAAGCCTGTTTCCCGCTCCGAAGTCTACATAATTATACTCGGTAGAGTACAGGCCCTCCTATATATCTTCCCAAAACACAGAAATGATGGAGGCACAGCTTGAGACCCGATGAACTGAATTAGAAGGGCTGCATCAGAATTCTGGGAAGGGAAGGCAGAAGGCAGTACTGTTGAAATGCCTCACCACCTGATAACATGGTTACGGTTCTCACTGCCGCTTCAAAGAACCAAGTGCTATGGGGGAACATGAAGCTCTCTTGGCTATGAAAAATTGACAACTATACCTGAAAGTTAAGATGTGAAAGTCATGTAACTTGGCTAAAAGAACACATCCTGAAGTGGAGAGATGACTTAGCGGTTAAGAGTGCATAATGTTCTTGCGGAGGACCTAAGTTCAATTCCCAGCATCCACATCAGGTGGCTCCCAACCCCCGCTAACTCCAGCTGCAGGATATCTGACACCATCTTCTTAGCTCTGGGTATTTGGGGCCTTGAATGCCAGCTCGGCTGTTGATAGATGAGCTGAATCTGTACTTTCCTTTCACCATCCTGAAATGCAGTCTTTCAGTACTAGTTCACCATGAATTAAAAGTATAATTCATCGTTGGTAGTTTTCTTGCTCTCTGATCTTATGATGGGATAAGATCTTGTGGGAAGAAATTATAAAACCCCTTTCCCACTTAGTAATGAATGTTCTTATAAGGAATAAGTTGGTTTTATCAAGAGAAAGTTCATGAAGCCATTGCACAGGCCTTCTGGTTTTTTCCAGCCTGGGAAGTCCTGTGACTGGGAAGCACTGAGACAGATAGGTGTGACTCCACATGTCACCAGCTGGGAGCAGGTCAGCACCGATCTTTCCCCCTGATGTTTCAGGCCACTTGCTTATCTGTCTTTTACTAGATGTGGCAGGATTTCACATTAATTTGCAATTTTTGCAATACCTTGGGATTGGGAGGAGGGCACAGTAAACTGATATTTGCTGGGTAGGATTAGGCTCTGGGCAATGCACTCAATTCACAGTCCCATTCCTCTTTATGGACATAATATTTGATTTTCTGCCACTCAAGGTCCAAAACATACATATCCTCTAAAGCCTAAACATACTCCAGTTCTTTTCAAACTATAAAATCTAAACCCACGATGGTGCAAATGCCGAATTTTGTTAAAATGTTTTTACCTTGTTTATTTGGTTGAATTTTACCTCCAAAGAGAAAAAATGTCTAGTGAGTCTTGGTCTCCTCTTGATCTCCTTTCCACTTCATTTTCACCTTTTCTGTCTTGTACTAATTCTTTTGTTTCAGCCTATAAAGCTTCACGGCAATTTTTCAGTTTTGAAATAGTGGCTCAGTCTGTGTCTCCTGTGAGTCACTTAATAGAAGTTTTCCAAACAGTGTTTGAACATAACATAAGAAAGAAATCTATCCCCAGTGCATCTCTTCCCTACAAGGAAGAAAAGCTGGCTAAGCTGTCACGTGAAAACACAGGCTGTGTATGGTGGTGTGAGGTGGACAACAAATTAAACAGAAGTTCCCACAACATGGCGAACTTTCTGGATGAACAGGGCCTTCTGGATGAACGGGGCCTTCAGGATGAACAGCCTGCCAGCCAGAGTCCAGGCAGGAGAAACCAAAAGCACATTTGGGCTCATTTTCTGTTCCACTGATCCCTGCCGCTCCACTAAGCAATATTCAGAGGGTTCTGTATGCAGTTTTTAGTTCTTCAGTTCAACTGCAAACACCCTGAGGGTTTCAGGGCAGGACTGAATCTGATTACTGACTTCAAAAAGAATAATTCTTCCTGTGGCATTCAGCAATGAATCTGTTAGAAGCACAAAGGAATTTTTCTCAAACAGGACTGTAGGAAGCTGGTCCCAAAGAAATATCCAGGTGTTGTCTGCACAGAACTGGGATATGTGTTCAAGAAAGTGGAAGCTTTGTTCTGATCATTGCTCACAGCAGGTGGACTCTGAGGTAGCCCTCAATGACCTCCACTTCCTGGACTCACATCTCCTCCCCTAAGCATGAACTGTCCTAGTGAACCATGGGAAAGGCCCATTGTATAGCGTGCCACTTTCATGATTAAGCCACATAACACCCAGACTTTGCTCCCTCTCTCATATCATTCTCTCTCCTTGCTTTGATGAAAGAAGTTGCCAGGTTGGCCAACAACTGAAGGTACAAACAACCAACCAGGAAAGAATTAATACCCCCAGGAAACACCCCTTGAACTAAATTAAGCCAGCAGTCACAGAAATGAGCTGAAAAGACAATCTTTCCCCAGAGCCTTGAGTAAAGCTTATGAGAGACCTGGAGTGAAGGACCCAGTCAAGACACAGCCAAGTTCCCAACCACAGACACTGTAATAAATGTCTATTGCTGTAAGCCATTAAGTTTGTGGTTATTTGTTACACAGCAATAGATAATAACACACCCCTATTTTTAAACTCAGAGCCTTAAATAGGCCCAGCTCACAATAGATGTGTAATACATGCAAACTGCAGGGATCAATAAATGGAAATCAGCTCCTGTTACTGACATGGGGAAAGTTACTGAAGAAGTACTGATGAGGCTCTTTATCAGAGCCTCAACAAACCTAGCTGAGTAAATCCAATCTTCCATCACAAAGATTCAATCAGATACAATTTTATAAGACAAACATACAGTCAGTAAATAGTTTCCCATAATAAACATGTTAAACAAGCTTTTCAGTCATCATAATAGCCTCAAGGTCAATTCATGTTTCCTCAGCGATAACAATAAACTTCCTATAGTCAAATACAAAATACAGTTGGAGACCCTTTACTCTTCATACCAAAGAGACTGGCCAGGAACTCAATTTCATCATGACTGCATTCCAAATATGCATCATTCAAACCTTCACAGTCCTTCCTCCTCACCTGCTCTGTGCCCTTTGTTCTTTCTGCCTTTCTGGATCTAATTGGAAAATGTGTTCTACCCTTTTCACATATCATTGGGAGCCTCGGGTCAACCTCTTCTTTTCTTCTCAAGGTTTTTCATTACATGCACTGTGGTTTGTGGCTTCTAATTATAACTTCAATTTTAACCTGGGTATATTTGAAAATATATGTTTTTATGATTCATTGCAAGTTGCAAACCTGTTATAGAGGAATGAGGGCTGAGGCTCAAAGCAATGGATAGAGCAGGAATTATGGGCATGCTAAGTCCTTTCTGAAATGTCTTTCAGACCTTCAATTATGGATGAGGAGAGCCCAAAGGCAAAAAATGAGGGTATGAGCATAGAACTTCTTCTGCACATGAAGAAATATAGCACAGGACCAGAAGAAAGGTTCCTCCTTAGAGTTGAAATGATAGCGTTAGCCGTAAAGTGAGTGTGGAAGACCTATATGCAACATCAGTTAGGATCACGAGTGCATTTTCATCACAGGCCTATTGCCATTCTAGCACAAAGTATTCAGGTGCTTTTGGGGTCGCGCTAGAATGCAAGGTCCATGAAAATGTCAAGATGTCAAGATTGCATCACATCTGCAAGTAAAATCATCTTGTGTTACTTTTATTTGATCATTTTGACTTCATTTTCTTTCAAACTTGACAGAAATCATTTGCATTTCTACTTTTCATTATTTTGTTTATTTTTACATAATCTTATTAGGTAAAAAGTATACCAGCTTCCAAAAGAGACCAAGGCTCATGTAGGTTTGCTATACCTTACAAGATCACAAAGCTAGTAAATGCGGAGGGAGATCTGATCTACTTGAGCATGCCGCCTCACCAACTCTGTCCTCACATAATGGTTAAAAATGGAGATAAGCCATTAACAACAGAAGAAGGTTATACTGGTTAGTTTTCTCCTTTCTGTGACAAAATACCTGACAAAAACAACATAAGGAAGAGAAGGTTTGCTTTGACTCAGTTTGAGAATACAGCCCATCATGACAGAAAAGGCCTAAGAACAGGGGTGGAAGGCAGCAGATCACATCACATCACAGTCAGGAAATGCAGAGATGAAAGGTAACACTTAGTTCATCTTCTTTCTATTCAATCTGAGGATCCAGTCCATGGAATGGTCCACCCACATTTAGGGTTTTCCACTTCAATTAAGCCAACATAGAAACTCACTCACAGAAATCATCTCCTAGATGATTCTAGTTCCTGTCCAACTGACACTGTTAACCATCGCGAGAGTCATGCAAAATGTTCTTAGATGGTGCTGGGCTAGAAAACTGCAATTTCATTTCAAATATGTCAAGAGTGGCACTGTCAGTCATTCTGCCCTTTCATTAAGGTTTCTAAGCTCACCAGAGCTTCCAACCCCTCCAAACATAGCCAGCTAGGGTTTCCCATCTATGGGAAAACCAGTTTGGGGCTTGTGGCTAAAAGTCCAATTTTACTTCAGGCTGAAAACTGGGTAACTAAACAGAAGAAGGTGTTATAAAAAGGAGGAACTAGTCACATTTTAAGGACAATATCCATGGAGGGAATGGAACAATGCAATGACAACTTTATTATCTATTTTCCAAGAAACCTAGAAGTTAGAAAAATAATGTATCTATCATCTAATGCAAAAGAGAAGCTTAGCTAAATGAACACAAATATGACAACTTTAGAGTGATTTGGAAAACCCAGAAATCTCACAGAACTTCTTTGAGGATGTAAGATCATCCCTCTAAGCAAAGTGTTTGTCTCCCACTAAAATGCTGTGGCTGGCAGGAATACAGACTCCAGCCTTAGGCAATAAACCTTCAATGTAAAGCCCTGGCAATGGAGAGGGAAATGGGGTAAGGGGAGGCACAGCATTGGGGGGGGGGTCTGTGCAGGGGCAAGAATCATGAGGGAAAGAAGCCTGCGGCAGAATGTGTCACGTGTGCTTTTGCTTAAAACTTCCAAGAGTGTAGGTGCACATCTCCTGTGATAAAAGGCTGTATTCATCATCAGAATACTCCTAATCTCAGACATCATATACACCTCATATATGAGATTCTTTATTTCAAATTCCCAGTATAAACCCAGAACTTTAATGAAGAATATGCTTAGTTATACTGGATATTAAAAAGTCATTGAAGGGCCAGGCGTGATGTCACACGCCTTTAATCCTAGCACTTGGGAGGCAGAGGCAAGTGGATCTCTGTGAGTTCAAGGCCCACCTGGTCTATATAGTGAGCTCCAGGCCAGCTGGGACTAAAGGGAGACTGTGTCTCAAAAAGACAAAAAAAAATTCATTGAAGGAAAGGTTTTAGGTGGACTTCTCAAATGCAAATGGGTAACTATGGTAGATATGTTCATTTGCTTGACTATAGTAATCATCTCAGTGTCAATATGTATATCAAAATAGCATGTTGCACACTTTCTCTTTTTTTTGAGACAGGGTCTCCCTGTAGCCCCAGCTGTCCTGGAACTCACTCGGTAGACCAGGCTGGCCTTGAACTCACAAAGATCCGCCTGCCTCTGCCTCCCAAGTGCTAGGATTAAAGGCATGCACCACCACGCCTGGCTTATATCTGTGTCTTTAAATTGGCCTTCCTCTATCATCTGTACCACTTTTGACCAAAGGAGGAAGAAAGGCTTTCTGTTCACTGAAAGCCATCTCTTAATGTCAGAACATAAGACCATGTCTTCTGAAAATCTTGGTGTAGTCACACAGAACACCATTCTTGAAGAGCTGTCATCAAGCCTTGAGAGCATGGCTTCTGGTAATAAAACAGCAGCAGAAGAAAGCTGCTCAGCCAGATTCCGTCTGCATTTCACGTTCCTGGCAATTTAGCAGTATCACCGCGCTATCTGAGCAGTCTCTGGGATTAATCAGTAAAAGGTCAGATTGGACTAGACACATAAGGAGTGTCTCCTATTCGGGCAGTGACTCCTGTGCAGAAGATGATGTGTTTTCCAGATGCTTTTAATAGAAAAATGACAGATGTGATTTTATCCCTGTCGCTGGAGGAGGGTGTGGCTTCTTCATTATTCTCTCCTTCGTGTCCCTATAAGGGAGTTCTGCTAGAAACACATGCACATTAGTCTCCACATCCCTGTAGTTGATGGGGGTGTTACACTTACTGCTGAGAGGCCAGG
Organism: Rhizomys pruinosus; assembly: GCA_009823505.1. NCBI lineage: Eukaryota > Metazoa > Chordata > Mammalia > Rodentia > Spalacidae > Rhizomys > Rhizomys pruinosus. The sequence goes on from VZQC01003136.1 coordinate 428,264, forward strand.
GGGCTAATAGTTCTGCAATGTCCTTTATAATGTAGAGCTTCCCTGGCACAGATGATGTCTATGTCCCATTGCGAAACTGCTCATGGAACAGGCCTGAGTTCTTCCAGTTCTTCATCAGTGCACTTGGAGAAGATAGAAACCCATCCCCCTGACCCTTCCCCTCCTTGTTTCTGGTCCTTCTGCTTGCAGAGAGTATGTTCTCTATGGTGGGCCTAGAATTAGGATGTTCACTGTAGTGCAAAATCCCCGCTTTCCTATCAGCTGTTTACATAACCATTAATCTCATCCAAAATGCACACTCCTAGAAACATCAACAGGAATGTTTGAGCAAATGCCAGAAGCCATGACCAAGCTAAGTTCACACACACACACACACACACACACACACACACACACATACACACACACATACACACTCTACCAGCTCAGGAGCCAGTCCAAGTAAATAAGGCCTTACATATTTCCCACTAGACCAGTCTCACCAGCTGAGTGCCAGTAAGTGACCCAGTCAACAGCAGAAGGAATCACCAGCCAAGCCTTGCCTGGTTCTGAACTCACAGAAATAGTACGACTGTTTAAATTACCAGATTGTGAATCATCTTGTTAAGCTGCAAGAGTAACCAGGACAGTAGCTCCCTTCACACCATGTCTCACGACACCAGTTACACTGGCCAACACAGGCGCACCAGTTCCTTCTATCCTTGGAGACTCCCCACCTGCCGTTTTTTGCTGCATGTAATATCTTTTCCTCTAGCTTTTAGCTTGGGTGGCTCCTTTCATTCTTCTTTCCTGCCTCAAATCCAGTGCTAGCTCCTAAGAAACCCATTCCCTGGCCGCCTTCTCTTCCTCTCTCCCCCGCCCCAGCTCTCCCTCTCCTGACCATTTTCTTCGAAACATTATCTCACTCTAAAATTAACTCGTTGTTTTTAGATTTTGTCTTCTCTGATTAAAACGTTAGTTCTGTAAGGAAGAGCCCTTCTCTAGCTCATTTACTGCTTACATGGTGATTGGCACAGAATGTGTTCAGTGGGTATTTGATGAATGAGAATAATGCAGGCCAAGATCCCATATGACAGACTGGCTCCACGTCCACAGGCCTCAACTTTCTAGCTCTCTCATCACGAAGGAAGGTGAACGTGTTCCTGTCGTACAGAAGGTGTTTTTCTCCGACTGTTCTTCTGTTTTCCACCTCTAATGAGATCAGTTTTACTAAGAATGAAAACTCCTAGCCTCTGTATACAATACCTCAGCAACAGAAACACATGCTGCACTTTATACTTTAATGTCTCTGAGACTTATTTCTATATTTTATAACTCTTCCACATTAATTAAAAGAACTGTTCAAAACAGAGAAAGACATTTTCTCCCTTCTCTCTGAGAATTGCAGTCATTTTACTAAAAGTGTCCGCCCTTCCCTGATTTCTTTCTCCTCCAGCTCCCCAGACTGCGCTTACAGACAATTTGGGGAAGTGGAGAAGCAGTCCTTCCCTGACTCCATATATCCAATTTTGTCTCTCTTCTTTATTCAGGATTCATTGTATGCACTTGAAGTAGGACATACTCTAATCTAAGGTCCTTGTCTCCAACCCCGTCTGCCTGCCCGCCTGCCCATACTTACCCTTGCCCTGTATATCACCAGTTCCTTTGTAATCTGACTCTCCATAACATTCACCATGCTACCCTACTTTCTGTAATCTGATGCAACTCCCCTTGAGAATGTTTCAAATACAAACCAACTTGCTTCCACAAGCCAACTTCTTCCTTTGGGACATCTTCATACCCCAGGACCAGATATCTGACAGGGAGAACCAGCCCCTGTACCCCAGAATCTGCTGAAAGCATTCAAACTAGCAGTGCCAAGCCTGGTTTCCCTGTCTCACCTGCTCTCCACTCTCAACTCCACTCCTGTTCCTGACTGGCCTGGTGCATCTTCACACACACACACACACACACACACACACACACACACACACCCCACCACCACACAGTGTGCCTGCCTCTTAGGAACTGAGTGAGGAAAACTATGTATTCAGTAGTAAACATCACCTAGTCAATTAACCTTTACTAGATCTTTAACTTTTTCAACACTATTTTTTATTTTTTGAGCCAGGATCTCCCTATAGCCCTAGCTATCCGCTATCCTGGATCTCACTATGTAGACCAGGCTGGCCTTGAACTCACAGAGATCTGCCTGCCTCTGCCTCCTGAGTGCTGGGACTGAAGGCCTGCACCACCCCACTTGACAGCACTATATTTTATTTTATTTTTTATTTTTTTTTTAATTTTTTTTTTTATTTATTTCAGTATGTGTATGAATGTACTGTCTGCGTGCAGGTGTGTGCACCCATGTCGTGCGATGCCGCGGAGGTCAGAAGAGGGTCTCAGATTCCCCTGGAACTGGAGTTTCAGACGGTTCTCGGCCGCCATGTGGGTGCTGGGGATTGAACCCGGGTCCTCTGTAAGAGCAGTCGGCGCTCTTAACCGCTAGGCCATCTCTCCAGCCCCCCAGACAGCACTATATTTTAAAACGTCTCTCCAAAGTGTAAGTAAAGCCAATCTCTTAAACATTTTTGAGATATAATGTTCTGTATTTAGTCCCTACTGCTTTGAGTTTTATTTTAATAAGGTTTTAAAACCCTGGTTTAATTCACTGTTATACTCAAGAAATAGTTACTGATCCTTTATGAGTATTAGTTATTCTGGAAAGCTCTAGGGATGGCTCAGGCAGGCTCCAGGAAAGATGGAGACTCAAAGATCTATTTAAGAAGTGATGGGCTGGAGAGATGGCCTAGCGGTTAAGAGCGCCGACCGCTCTTGCAGAGGACCCGGGTTCGATCCCCAGCACCCACATGGCGGCCGAGAACTGTCTGAAACTCCAAATCCAGGAGAACTCCAGCTCCAGGGGAATCCGACACCCACTTCTGACCTCCGCGGCATTGCACGACACGGGTGCACAAACTTGCATGCAGACAGTACATTCATGCACATACAGAAATAAATAAAAATTAATAAAAAAAATTAAAAAAAAAAGAAGTGAAAAAATGACTTAATACCTTTCTAAAATTCACAAGCTACAGTGTTGCTTGCTGAATATCCTATGACGTCTTCCCTTCATAAAATTGTTGCCAACATTTTAGGGTTTCAAATTGTAATTAACTGGCTTGTCTTGTTCTATCCTATTCTTTCCATGGCAAACGACTGATTTCAAAAATCTAAAATATTCAAATTTTCCAAGATGTTATTTATCAGATTTAATTGTCTCCCTTATAATATATTCATAAAATACAGCCTTCAGAACAACCTAAGCAAACCGTCATGTCAGGGGCAGAAAGAAAATACAATCTGAATAACAATAGCTAGCATTTATTTAGGTCTTAATATATGCCAAGCATGGTCCCAAACATGACATTTGCATTATATTATTTAATCATCAAAATATGTATTATCATCCTCATTTTGCAGACGAGAAACTAAAGCTTAAATTAGGCGAACAACTTATTAAATAGCTAGTAAAAGGCAGAGCCAGAATTTGAATCCAGGAAGTTGTCAGAGCCTATTTGCACAGCAACTCAATCTGGATATGAGCTAAGAAATGATCACGTCTTAAATGCATTACTAAGGCCCACTTCTAAAGTCCATGAAACAATTTGAACCAATATTTATCTTAGAAGAACATGTAGCTTTTCAAAGTTCTGCAGTTAAATGCACAATATTTGAGTGTACCTGGACGTTTTCTTCTACTAGTTCATTAGAGCATCTTCTCTAGCTTGTTCCATTCAGGTGCCACCCATAGTTGAGGGAAACAACAGTTGGCAATATGGTAACATAAGCTGTTTTAAAGGAAAACTCCAGAACAATTTCCTTCTAAAACTTTCCATACGACAGTACTATGCTTTAATAACTACATTATACATGGAATGTACCCTAAGACTAAAAAGGCTGAGGATTATGTCCTCTGCTCATGAGTGGCTATTTCCCAAGAATGTCCCAAGATTCAGTCAAAATCCATGAAAATGGCAATTTGCCTTAGCTTGAATTGCCTTTCTATTCCCACAGTCTGGTTTAGACTCCATTTATTGCACCCAGAACAAGCTCATTTTTCTCTGTAGAACAGTTATGTCCTCATAGACAAATAATTGAGTAATGTCTGGTAGAGCCTAGAGCCCCAAGCCCTCTGAACCTCAGATATTTCTTTTCTTAACATGAATATATGGAAGAGGAAGGCATCAAGTAATAATCTAATATTAACTATGCTCTTCTGTGTTTCTAGATAGATGTAGATAGTGAGAGGCGAGACCGACTTGCTAGAGTAGAGACACCTGGTTCTTCTCTAACACACTGTGTTCCAGAATTACCTGTAGAAACACTTCTGAAAATTACTCCTTCTTTTTCTCCACCCAAGAGAAATCTTTCAGCTACTGGGCCAAGTTTTGGATCCCCTGCCAAACGTCAGCCTTCCCAAGAAAGTAGTCAAATGGCATTACATATTTGGAATTATTTTTAAAGACCCAAACTTCTCCATTCCATCCACAAACAAGGGAGGTCACATCTCAGAGTGTTATTTCAGGGCATAGGTTTGTTTGACTGCCTTCTATGTGCCTTGGTGATGTCACAGTGAATTAGTAACCTAACTTCACTACAGAGCAAAAACACAGTGCCTAACAGTTACTCTTTTAGTTGCTTTCCTGTTGCTGTGATAAAAACACTGACCAATGCAACTTATAGAAGAAGAAAGTGTTTATTTGGCTTATGCTTCACAGGATTAGAGTCCATAATAGTGGGGAGGCATGGTGGCAGAGGTGGCCAAGCAGGAAATCCAGCAATCACATACCAGGCACAGGAAGCAGAGCATGATCAGAAATCTGGCAAGGCTTAGGAACTCTCAAGCTGCCCCCCAGTGATGGGGGCAGCAAGGCCACACCTCCCAAAATCTCCGGAAACAGTTCCATCAACTGGGGATAAAATGCCAAGTACATGGAGCCTCTGAGGGACATCCTCATTCAAATCACCATAGTTATCAAAAATTCTCCCTAGTGCCAGTCCACCATACATAATGCATTAACCTCTGCATATACTCTTAAAAGTTAGGGGTGGGGCTGGAGAGATAGCCTAGCGGTTAAGAGCACTGACGCTCTTGCAGAGGACCCGGGTTCGATCCCCAGCACCCACATGGCGGCTAAGAACCATCTGTAACTCTTGCAGAGGACCCGGGTTCGATCCCCAGCACCCACATGGCGGCTAAGAACCATCTGTAACTCCAATTCCAGGAGAACTCCAGTTCCAGGGGAATCCGAGACCCTCTTCTGACCTCCGCGGCATTGCACGACATGGGTGCACAGACCTGCATGCAGACAGTACATTCATACACATACAAAAATAAATAAATAAATAAATAATTAAAAGTTAGGGGTGAAAGGAAGCCCAGAGATCGTGAATCTGCAGCCACCGTGGGTGGAGGTTCTGCTTCCTACATTTACTACAAAGTATAGAATATCAGTTTTTAGTTGTTTTTTTTTAATTTATTTTAGCAGGTATATGCCTTTAATTCCAGCAGTCAGGAGGGTGAGACAGGCAGCTTTCTGTGACATTCCCCAGGTCAGCCTGGTCTACACAGTGAGTTTGAGGCCAGCTGGGGCTACAGGGAGACCCTGTCCCAAACAAACAAAACCACAAAAACAAAACAAAAAAGTTTAACTTTTTTTAATGTGTGTTTTACCTGCATGCATGTTATGTCCACAGTGTGTGCAGTGCCCTCTGAGGCCAGAGAGGGCGCTGTACCCTCTGGAACTGGAGTCACATACAATTAGAAGCTGCTGTGAGTAAGGCAAACCAAACTGAGCCTTCTGGAAGAGCTGCAAATGCTCTAAACCCTTGAGCCATCTCCAGCCATATAATATTAAATTCAATATTGAAAAATTGTGTACGACCAGAGGTTGCTGGATATGCTGGGCTATCCCCTCAGCCCTCAGACCCGTGTGTCAACTATGGCTCTCAGACCAGAAGGCTTGCACTTAGTGAAGCCTGCTTTGTGAACCACAGCATCCTGGTTACACCATCCAAGCTGACTGACTACTGCTGCTCACTGCCTACTTGAACCTTCCTAAATGTCACAGCTTCAAACACAGACAAGACACTTAAGATGAGAGTGGCAGGGGCGCTCTGTACCATCCAAAGGGAGTGACAGATGCGCAGGCCTGAGTACCAGTCAGGTCACCGCATCGCATGGTCCCTGTGGTGTTCTGCTCTGGGGGGACTGAAAGCAGGGAAGTCTCTTGCCTCTTGTTGGAACCTCAATTTGAACATCTCTAAGTTAAGGCCAAACCTCAAACCGTTTATTTTCATGTACAAAATTGTGAGAGCTTAATAAAGACAAAACTGGAAAATGTGCTTGTTCTGTGTAGGAAAAGTGGACTCGCATTTGTCTTCAGAGAGCGGCTTGTCCGCACACTTCCGCTCCAGAACACCAAGGGTGTGCACGTCTATGGGAGCACGCCAAGTTTACACACCTGAAATGTATATACGGGCACAGAGTGGGCACATGCACGGGGTGTACACACTCGCAAAATCTTGCTCCCCTAACGTAAGACACAACCTGAAATAGCAAGGGAGATGCACACACCTGCTTCCCTTAGTGGCCCGGAGTGAACGCACATCCTAGCTAGCGCGCAAGTACAAACACACACCCCCACAAGCTGTACACACACTGGGCACCTACTCGCAATAACACAAGAACAGCATCTTCCGAGATGTATTCGCCTTGGGTGGGCCACACCCGGACTTCTCAGTGGGTCAGGGTCGCCTCCACCTCCCCCGCTGCCTGGTGCACGGCCCGCCTCAAAGATCTGGGGTTTCTAGGCCTTGAAGCGCAGCTGCAAGGCGTACTGCAGGTGCTCTGCGGCCAGGACTGCATCCGATAAATGCTGCTAGCTCCCGCAGCCATGCTGATGCCTCACCGGGTGAGGCTCTACCCGTGGGAAAAACTTCCTGGGGGCAGGAAGGGGCTGGGAAGCCAGGACACCTTAACCACGCCCTGTGACAAGTTCAGTCTTTAACTCTGAGATGCCTAGGGCTTCTGGAGGCCATCTATGTCACCCTCCACGTCCTCGCTGGAGACCCTCACAAGTTTGGAGGGGTGCAAGGTTCTTGATGACAGTTCAGGTTTAGAAGCAGAAGGGTGACACCTGCTGTTCATTGAGACCTTTCTGCCGGCATGGTTACAGTTGGGGTGCCGGCCCCTGTGCAAGTAGCTGGACCTGAAAGACATGTTTCTCTCACATTACTTAGCATGACACTAAAAGTTATCATAGGATTATGAGCCCTTTACATGAAAAGTGGGCCAGAAGAGTCAGGGACTTAGTCCCAAAGTTGATGACTCCAGCACCTACCTGATCTAGACTAGGCCTCAGCTCCAAAGGATGGATTCTCCACATGCTGGGTAACCAGTTCACACGTTGATAGTCTTTGTAGAGAAATTAGTCTTCCACTCAGATTTTTGAAGGAAAGTGGTTCTTTCGCAGGGACTCCCATGCTCAGACTCATGTGTCATAACACCATTTTCAAATCCTGAACCAAGACTCTATGTGCTCTCACAGGTATGCTCATTATGGAATGCTTTACAAAGAGGAAGTGCTGTTCTCAGGTGGGCAGGCTGATTTCTAAATAAACCTCAGGGTCTCTGATTTCAGAATTCACAAAGGAGACTATCAGTCTCAAAGGCTTTATGAAGCAGACCCAGTTTCCATTACTCTGGCTGTGGCCCCTCCCACCTATCCATTTCTTGACAAGACTTGTTCCTCTTTCTCCTCCTTCCTTTCTTGCCTACTACCCTGCTTTCCCTTTCTTAAGTCCCGTGCTTATATTCTGTTGCCTGCTAGTTTTGATGTGAAGTAGCTGGATCCTGTTATTATTTAGACTGGCGCGGAGTCTCCACACCCTGCTCCACCTGCCTCAGGCCCCTCAAAGCGTTTTCCTGCCTTCTCCCTTCCTCTCTACCTTCTCCAGCCCTGCACTGATGACCATACTTTGGTTTTCTATAATAACTATCACTCTTTTTACTTCATTTCTGTCACCAATGCTTTGTTCTCAAAGCCATCAAACTTTTTCTTTAAGCCAACTCAGGACTTACTGAGAAATACAGGGGCCCGGGTGGTCACTGAACTATGCATGGGCGGCAAGCCCCAGATAGACTTATCCATGGAGCTTCTGTCTCTGCTCTTCCAGCCTCTGCCCTCCGTGTCTATCTGCACAGACCTATGGGGGCCAAACCCAGGAAAGCAAAGCTGAGCTGTGGGCTCCATTCCACCTCCTGATGCGGTTCCCAGTACAAGCTTCTCGTCACTAATCCAGAAATACAAAATGCTCCAAAATCCAAAAAAATGAGCACAGATGTGATACCACAAGCAGAAAATTCCATACCTGACCTCATAGGATGTCTTAATTAAAATACCTGTCCACTAAAGTCTTATATAAAATCACTTTTAACAAAAATGGCTTGCATTTTGCACAGGTCCCATTTCCCAAATACCTCTTGATATCTGTGCAAAAATTGTAAAATCCAAAACTACTTCCACTCCTAAGCATTTTGGGTAAAGAATACCCAACTTGTACAGTATCACAGGCATCAACCTTTCTATGTGGATGGCCCGTATCCTGAACCTCAAGATCTTTCACCCTCTTTTCTCCAGATAATCTGAGCAAAACCAATGAGGACCAATGTCATGTTCAGGAACTTCTGGCAACACACATACCCAGATCAGCCCCAGCATCCAAAGGGGTATTATCAGATGTGAGTGTGTGTGTGTGTGTGTGTGTGTGTGTGTGTGTGAGAGAGAGAGAGAGAGAGAGAGAGAGAGAGAGAGAGAGAACATGTGGAACAGGCTGTGCTTAGTTCCCTTTATCTATCCCCTGCCCTCCTTGGGGCAGCCCAGTGTGCTTGTGGACTGTAGTTCAACAGCTAAAAGCTAGGCCAGAATCTTCAGTGCCTGATGCTTCCTCCCATCTTCTGATGGGATGTGGCTGCAGAGACTCAGGCAGGAGCTCCCTGCTCCCTCCTCCTCATTTTAAGTATACTTTCTTCACCAGTGCACCAGGCATACAATTATATTATGGCACACAAAAGTCCATGTCTCCATCAAACAGCAAATGCCATGCCCTTCTTTGTGCAGCTTGTGAGATCACTCCCTGATAAGGAGACTGCTCACCAGCATCTGACATAGCCCAAGAATCCAACCAGCCCTCATTATGGGAAAAGTCCATATTTGTGAATTTGACTACTGGTTGAAATGTCTTTATAACTTCTCAAATCAAGGTCTGTGACACTATCATGGTCATTCATAGAAAGAGGGGAGGTGACAAAGTTGGGGGAGATGACAAAAGGGAGAGGCTCATGTTCCCAGTAAAGTGCATGGAAGCTTTGGCCTTCTTGTTATGGGTCTCTACAAGGTAAAGAAGTGCTCTTTTCAAAGCCTGTTTCATACCACAGTTTTACATTTTGGTGCTTTAGGGTGGGGTGATGGATTTGCTGCTAAACATGTATCTCCCCCACCCCTATAGTACAGAAATTCCTACATGCAAGCCAGTAGTGTGCCTCAGAGGGAAAGCTCACTATATATATATATATGTATATATATATATATATATATATATACATATATATATATATAGTGTCTAAACAGAAACACACATTAAACAAACTTTCATATTGATCTGTTGATGAAAACATGACCAAAAAGACTGGCAAGAGCCTAGTCCCATATTTCCCACAGGAGAAATACAGCATCTTTGCAGAATGAAACTATGACAATATGGCTACTGTAAGATTCCACTATATATTGCAGTAGTGGCATTCAATATAGAGTAGCTATCCTTGGAGTCAATTATTACTCACTGAAGAAAGCAGAAAAAGTAAAGAGACCAGCTTAAAATAGTCACAGTGCCTCCCCTGACATGGTGCCTTCCAAAAATCACTGGAATTATTTCAGAATGGTCACTTCCATTTCATATAAGCTAGTTGATCTTTGCACTAAGTCCATTTTTCTCAGGGAAAGAAAAAAAAACAGACTCAGTTTCTCCTCATAGGAGAAGAAAAAGATTTATTAATTATGATGCACATGAGTCTGAGCTTCACTTCCTGGTATTTCCCTGTGCTGTCACTTATGCCTTATGATTTATACTGCATTCACACCCAGAGGCACATAGATATGTTTTCCAAATCTGCCAAATACATAAACAGCCGCTAAATTTCCAGATTTGTTTCTATGGAGGTGAAAGTAAATTTTTTAAAAAGATGAGGAAAACAAGCAGGAAATTTGAGAAAAGGAATGGAAGTTCATAGGGGGATGTTTTGGAAAATTAATGTGAGTTGTTTTAACCTATCAATCCATGTTGGAACCCCTAATAAGACTGCCTGCAAAACAAGATCTATGTCCCTGATCCTAAGCCTTGAGTTCTTCCCACAGAGGTGATGGGTCTATGTGCAATTTATGCCTGATTTTCTAAAGGGCTCCTCTCCTTGTCTCTAAGCAGGAATGATAAGAGAGTAACAGGAAGCTTGTTGACTTCTATCAGTAGCTGAGTCTGAGCTGGGACACCTTTAACTGCTTGATTTATTAGCATGCATGATAAGAAAATAATATCAGTGCTATACTGGGACACAGCAAGGGCTAGTTTCTGTGAACCAGGCCCTCACCAGACACTGAATTTGCTGACATTTTAATACTAGATTTCCCCAGTCTGTAAAATGCTGAGAAAGAAATTTCTGTTGTTTGTAAACTTGTCAGTCTCTGGTGTCTTATTATAGTAACCCAAGTAGACTAAGACAATAACTGTATTATCAGTTACAAGTATGTAATATTTATGAGTAACTGGTCTTTCCACAGATATGTTGAAAAAAATCTACAGAATTATGAAGCTATAGTGGCTTATTCCTTTACCTTTTTAGAGACAGTTGAAACAAAATTTTCAGAAGGGGCAAACCATGGGACTTTCTTTGTTCTGTATAGTTAGTATTTTAACTGTGATGAAAGGTAGTTATTTTCTGTTCTTGTCTGTTAGGCTGTCTTCTCTGTTCTAGATGATTCTTGTACCCAGATGGGTATCTCTTTCTCTATATTCAGGGAATTTTATTTTATGACTCTGCTGAAAATGCTTCATATGTATTTAAAATAAAATTATTCTTCTTCTATCCCTATGATTCATTACTTTGATTGCTTCACCATGACCCATAGGTCTAGAAGGTTCCATTTGTGTCATATTAATGTACCTTCGCCATTGTCTTAATGCTCCAATTCCTCAACCTTGTCTTTAAGTCCAGATATTTTGTCCTTGTGATCCATTCTATTGGCAAGTCTACCTATGGAGCTTTTTATGTGAATATTGAATTTTTATCACTATTTCAATTTGGATTTTTTCCCATATTTCTATCTCTTTATAAAATTCCACTTTCAATGTGCCAAATTATTCTTTGGTATAAGGACACTATTAGTATTAAATTTTGACTGTCCAAGTTAAACATAGGAACCACATAATGGCCTCATACTCTTGGTCCAGGGCAAGTTCTCTGAATTTCCTAGAAAGAAGAAATAACCGTCTCAGTTTCTGAGACCAAAGTTGTACAAGGAGTGAACATATATGCACAAACTAATTGTAGAAAATAAAATTGAATCTTAAAGCAAGTTGTATTAGGCCAGTACAGAGAGACTTTCTAAGCTTTGCAATCAGAACCAAACCTGCTGAGTTCCTACTGTTTTGACACATGTTGCATTGAGTTCTGAAGCTTTCAAAATCGATTCACATGTTCAGTTTCATAGGAAGCATCTAGACTTCTCCCATTAAATTTTTAATTTTTAAAAAATTATCAGGCATTATATATAGACTGTATCTTGGTCTTAACCTTCCCCCATTCCCTTCTTTAGCCCCCTCAATACCTCCAAAATAACTCATTTCTCTCCCAACTTCATGTCTTTTTTCATTGTTTGGGGGTGTACTTTCTGAGACAGGGTCTCCCGTGTAGCCCCAGCTGGCCTGGACCTCACTATGTAGACTACTATGTTGGCCTTGATCTCACAGACATTCCCCTGTGTCTGCTACCTGAGTGCTGAGATTAAAGACGCGTACCACAACATATGGCTCATGTCTTTTTTTTAACTAACCCACTAAATCTCTTTAGTGCTGACCATGTGCACATGAGTGTGCACATGAGTGACTGTCCCTCAATCAGCAGCCATCAAGTGGCCTTAGCTCCCCAGTTAGGAGTAGAACATCAGGAGAGCTCCCCAGTTAGGAGTAAAGCATCAGGAGCCCCTACCCCTCCATGCTGGAATTTTTACCTGGCTTGACCTTGTGTAGGTCTTATACAGGTAACAAAAGCTGTGAGTTCCTGTTTGCAACAACCGTATCAGGTCCTTTCACAACATTCCTTCCCATCCTCCTGCTCTTACATTCTTTCTAAGCCCTCATCCATGATGCTCCCTGAGCCTGGGATGGGGTGATATAGAGGTCCTGTCTGTGGCTGAACACTCCCATCCACTTATTCTCAGCATTTAGAGCATTTATGAGTCTCTGCATTAACCACTACCTCTGCAATAAGCAGCTCCTCTGACCAAGATTGAGAAGAGCACAAATCTACAGTTATAAACATAAATACTTACAAGGGAGCTTGAAAACATGACTATTTGTCAAAACAGATTCAATATGTTCTCTGGGTGTGAATTCCCTCCTGTGGAGCAGGCCTCAAATCCAATCAAGAGGGTGGTTTTGCTAATATTGTGCCAGTGGACACATCTTGCCTGGAAGATCAGTATTGTAGCCTGAATCCCCCAGCACAGGGTAAGACCACTGACATCTCTCCCCCCTAGCAGCCTGAATAGCATTTTCCAGCACCATGAAAACTATCCAGCAGAGAGAAAGGATATTGATTTCTCTATGTCCTGCAACTGAAGTGTGTGGTATCTTCAGCAATAGGATTGGCCAACCAGCAGTGATGGCAGCAGCCCATCTCATTGTGGGTGCCTCTGAGGCCTCCCTGGTCAATAATTCATAGTGAAGTAACCTGTGCTTGGCACTGAGATTTTTATTTAATAACCCATGTCTTAAAAGAGCAGCATTGCCTACCTACACAAGATACCGCTGCTCAAATTCAAATTGTGTCACTATTAAGGAGAGAATGCCTAGTAGAGGCTGAAGTCATTATTTTGGATATTTATGCACATAATTTCGGTTATTACAATGCAAAGAGATTACTTCAAGTGTTTCCCTCTCTGCCAGTCCACCTTCTCACCTCTCCAGACCTCATGTACCCCCACCTTCACTAAAGGGGCAGAGTTAGAAGTGTTAATCATAAATCAACAATAGTGAACCAGGACTGTTGCCTTCATTTTTATTTACTTGGGCTAATTTAAAGTTAATTCTATTCCCCAAACAGACATCATTATGCTGTCTTAGGTATGGCAGTAATAATAGCAAATTTGAAAAGTATTTAGTAATACTAAGAACTACACAAAGAATTTTATTAATGCCATTTTTCTTTCTTTCTGAAAAAAGGAAGAAACAGCTGGTCCTTGGTAGATATTACCCAAACAGTCACTTGCGAACTAAGACCCCTGCAGGTGTGCTAAGTCTGGGCCTCCTGAGGCTTTTCAGAGTGGGTGACAGTCCATGGTTTGCATCAACCTTCAGGGGCACCTGCCAATTATCTTCCTGAAGCACTTGCTAAGAGGGTTCCCTCCAGGACAGCTGCAATCTCTGCTCTTTAAAAATAGAAAAAGCACTTTGCTTTACCCAGGATTAATACCAGTGAGGACAGAGAGCCTCCTCAAATTTGGTACCATCCAAGATTTTTCTCCTCTTTCTTGAAACAATCTGGAGTTTGTCTCAAATAAGACTGACCTTGTTTTCTTAAAAATTGAAATGAATTAGCCAAATTGCATGTTTATTGGTAAATCAATTCTAATAAAAAAATTGAATTAGTGTGACTTTTTCAGTTTCTTCATTATTATTATAACTGGGAGAAAGAAGCATCCTGGAAGGTTATCTTCCACAGCATATAAATCATTAATTCACAGACCAGAAAGAAAGAACTTGGCTTTGTACATTCGATACCCATGTCAGGTGGCTCACAAACACCTGTAACACCAGCTCCAGGAGATCCAATGCCCCTTCTGGTCTCTGTGGGTACCTGCATTCATAAGCACATACCCACACATATACACGCATACAAATAACTAAAAATAAAATAAATCTTAAAAATGAAAGATTAGGGGATAGAGAGATTGATCAGTCACTAAGAGCACTGGCTGCTCTTGCAGAGGACCTGGGTTTGATTCCTAGCACCCACATGGTGGCTAACAACTGTCTGTAACTCCAGTTCCAGGGGACCTTACACCATCTTCTGACCTTCATGGGCACTGCACAACACAGATATACTTTACACACATGTATACAATACATTCATACACATAAAACAATAATAACACTGAATAAAATAGTTTAAAATAAAATAAAAATCAGATATTCAAGCATATTTAATTTGGAAAATGTAGACAAAGAGGTAATTTTTTTCAATTTTATAGGTTCATGAAAGATCTTTTCAACTTTATTAGTTAAGGGATGAAGAGTAAGTATCATGTTTATAATCCATGGAAAATGGGGCTGGAGAGATGGCCTAGCAGTTAAGAGCACCAACTGCTTTTGCAGAGGACCCGGGTTCGATCCCCAGCACCCACATGGCGACTGAGAACCATCTGTAACTCCAGTTCCAGGGGAATCTGACGCCCTCTTCTGACCTCCTCGACACAGGTGCACAAACCTACATGCAGACAGTGCAGACAGTGCATTCATATACATACAAAATAAATAAAATTTTACAAAAAGAAGTTATAATCAACAGAAAGTAAACTTGTAAACCAGTTTGGAGGACAAATCCAATTTCATAATACTCACATCTTTTTACTCAAAAATCCACCTCAAATAGAGGCTACAGATGAACTTCAGTCAAACTTTATAAGAAAGTCAGATTTTAAGGTCCAAATTTGAGTGGAGAGCACAACTTTAGTTGTGATCCCTTTAATTCACTTCAATGTGCAGCATACACAAGTGAGAAGATAAATGTGCACGAACAGTACATGGAAATAAACAGTAAAGACAAAGTTCTTGGTACGGTGAAGGGAGCAGACTGTTGCTCTGACTAGGTGTTCTAAAAGCCTGCAGTTCAGCTGCATATTATGAGAGGTCTTGATGTCATTGGTGAATCCTGCTTTCTCCATTGAACCTGCATCAGGAGGTTGGGACCCAGAGGGAGTTTAATGGAGTGAGTCCCACAGCAAGGACTTCCAGGAGAGAAGGCCTGGCATCCATTAGCCTGCTTGCAAAATCACGTTCTGTGTTGATCCACTAGGGTACAATGTTCTAATTCATTAATAATGCTGTTTATAAACAGCTCTGATGGCCCCTTGTGGTCATGACCACAAAACAATCTAACTTTTCCCAATTTCTAGAATGTTTAGTCATATTTCTAGTATATGTATGACTATATCACGTCTATTTCTCAAGATCACTTAAATGTTCTTGCTTGTTTGTTCATTTGTCTGTGAGAGGATCTTGAGGCTGACCTCCCTGAGCACCTCCCACCTCCGTTTTCTGAGTGCTAAGATTCTTAGGCAAGTATCACTATGGGTTTTGTTTGTTTGGTAGTGGTGGTCTCTACGTGTGTGTGTGTGTGTGTGTGTGTGTGTGTGTGTGTGTATGTATGTTTCTCTGTAGACCAGGCTTGCCCAAAACTCCCCTGAGTAGCCCAGGCTACTTTTAGGCTCTTGATGACCCTCTTGCCTTAGCCTCCTAACTACTAAGTTTATAGAGTTTATAGCCTAAGCCATCAATACTAAGTCACATGTCTTTTGGTACAAAGTTGGTAAACCTAATGAAGACAATGTGCAGACAAAGACATTCAGTGCTTAAAGAGACTACAAACATGATTATACTTGATACATCCGGACTATG
Organism: Rhizomys pruinosus; assembly: GCA_009823505.1. Taxonomy (NCBI): domain Eukaryota; kingdom Metazoa; phylum Chordata; class Mammalia; order Rodentia; family Spalacidae; genus Rhizomys; species Rhizomys pruinosus. The sequence continues at coordinate 444,257 of VZQC01003136.1, forward strand.
GAATACAATGTAACTGTGAAAAAGGAGGGAGACGAGATGAAGAGATGGGTCAGTGTGTCAGAGGTTGCTGTGGAAGCATGGGGACCTGAGCTTGGAATCCAGCACCCACATAAAGGCTGGGCATGGTGGTGAAATTGTAGGAGCAGAGACAGAAGGACTGCTGTGGTTTTCTGGCCACTAGCCTAGCTACAAGTTCAGTGAGAGACCGGGTCTTGACAGAATAAGGTAGAGTGTGGTAGAGCAGGATACTCAGCATCCTCCCCAGCCTCCGTATATGTAGGCACTGTAGCACTGTGGGAGACTCCCTGAGGAGACACAAGCAAACACTCACTCAGCCAGACAGGGAACCAAAAGGCCAAATCAATCACTCTACCAAAGTCCAACTTGGTCTTCAATGAATTCAGCTGGGTTACTTGCAGGAGTATGGGTGAAGGGTGACTCACAAGAGCAGGGGTGACTCAAAGACAACTGTGTCACCAATGCCCACCCCAGCCTGGGCGACAGCTCAGGAGACCAGTGTCCCTGGAGCAATCTGTGCTGCCTGCAGACAGCTTGACGGGTTGGAGAGTCTCCTCCAGGCAGCTCGCCTTGTCCAGCAGCATCTCTCCTGGTATTGTTACTGCTTCTATAACCTTGGAGAGGAGCCCGCTGAGTGCTAAAGTTCCAATTCTCCAGAACTTGTGAGGTTGTTTACTTCCTGACTGGCTTGAGTTCCTCCTCTTCAATCCAGGAAAGAATTCTTCAGTTTGCAGGAAATTGCCTCCCAACACACACACACACACACACACACACACACAAACATGCACACACAGAGGCATACAAACTACCACACACCATACATACACATCCCACATCAGACACATACACACATATGCACATACCCCACACATACACACACCCCACATAAAGACACATATATACACACAGATAGACAAACATGCATCCCACATGCAGACATATGTACACATATACACATACAGATAGATATCCCACCTAAACACGAACACACTTAGACACACAAACACATATACAAACACACATACATTCATATACATATACAAATACATACACATAGGCACATGCACAGATACATACACATACTACACAGGTACATCCATACACACCATTATACATACATGCAGCTACACATGTAGTTACACACAGGTTCATACATCCATACACATACATACACCTTCAGACACACATGGGAGGGACACTGATAGGCTACTATAGAACTGAAAGGTCAGAGGGAAGGAAAAACAAGAGCCCTAGTGACTTGCCAACCGTACGGGGCTTTATTGGGGAAAATCCTGCAGAGGAGTCTCTGTAAAGATCAGTGCCACCATCTACTTACAGAATGGGAGTGTTGGAAAAGTTTCCTTTTGGGGCCTTCAGCTGACCATTGCTAGGGTAACCAGTGAATAGTCAGGTGATCCCTAAACATCTCTCAAGGCTGACCACTACTGGGGTTCCCCATGGAAGGCCAGTTAAGAATCTAGAGAAACAAGTTACTTTAGTTCTGGAAACCAAATTACTGTGGTTACAGGAATTGTAACAGTTCAACCAAAGTGAAGCACTTTACAGACTGTCTTGGCCCTGGCTGAGCAGGACAATATCAATGATATTCCACTAAGAAAAATCTGGCCAAGTATGGTGGCATATGCCTTTAATCCCAGCACTCGGAAAGTAGAGGCAGGTAGATCTTTGTGAGTTTGAGGCCAGCCTGGTCTACATAGTGAACTCCAGGACAACAGGGGCTGCAGGGATGCCTTGTCTCAAAAAGACCAAAAAAAAAAAAAAATGAAAGAAAAGAGAAGTCTGGAAAGGGCTTGATCCAGCTGATAGGGCATTTGTGTCCAGAGAGCCCTGGGTTAGATCCCAGGCACAGCGTAAACTGGGCACACTGCTATGGTGTGCACACCTCTAATCCCAGTGCTCAGGAAGTGGCAGATCAGAAATTCACCATCATCCCCAGGTATATACTTCCATGAGGCTGTGTTTTAAAAAGAAAGAAAAGCTCTTATGTTTGGATAGAATTCCCTAAAAGACAGAAGATAATTGCTGTGTGGCTATGTGAGCGAGCTGGAGACAGCTCCAGGCTGTGCATAGCAGGCCAAGGAGTTCTTCCCAGACTTCCATTCAGCTGAAGCTGGGAGCCTCGACTCACAGCAGAGACACATTTCTGGATGACTGAATGTGAGGCAGCAGTGGGATTGGGAAGAACGGTTTCAGCATAAATTCAGGCGCAAAGATTAGGAAAAGATGTTTAGGAACAGGACAGTGCGCACCTAAGTTTGAGAGAAGGCTTCTCAAAGAAAGTCTGGCTTGCCTCAGCAACCCCCATGTGTACAATTTCGGTGGCTTCTGGTTACTTTGTTCCAAAGATAGCTAAGGATTTTGTTGTTGTTGTTGTTGTTGTTGTTGTTGTTCCGGGGTGTACTGGGAAGAATTACAGCTGGTAAGCTAAAGCCAGAGGCTGGAAGAGCTGCCCAAGGGAGTGAAGAAACAATGTTTTTGCAAAAGAAGTTTATAGTTATGTTTGAGAGATTCTAAGAAAATCCAGAATTTTCCTTGTGGGAAGAGGAAAGGCCATGCTGTAGAGCCTTGTCCACTATAGTAGGCTAGAGGTCAGTGTCTCATTTCTATGCTTCTTCAAGAGGAATAGGGAGCCTTTGAACTTGGAGAGTGGAAGAATTATTTTTTAAAAAATAATTGCTGCATAAAACTTAAAACTATACATATAATTATATATAGGGTGATATTCATTTTGTTAGGCCAATTAAACATATTTCTCTCTTTAAACATTTATCATCTTTATGGTGAAAACATTCAAAACCTATTCTTCTGTGATGTTGAAATGCATGGAGTATTATAGTTATCTGAAGCTGTTACCAGGGATTGTTCAGGTTCATAACCCACAGTTTCTTAAAAGAAAGGAGAAAAACTGGTAGAGGAAAATGGACTTGTCTGCAGTTTTGACAAGGCAGAGAAAATCTCTTCCTTCCTTCCCCACCTTTTCAGTGGCAATGTGACTACTGCATGGAAAAGAAGAAACAAAGCCAGGAAATAGACACATGTTGCTTTAAGTTGCCAGAGCTGTGTGGAAATCTCTCCTGTGGTCAAGCTCCTCTGGCTGGTCTCGGGACCCCCAGCTTTTCCCTTTTCCAGCATGGAATTTCTAGGTTGATTTCAGTTCTTTCTGACCTATTGTTTCAATAGTCTAATCCCTAAATGCAGGGGCACACACGTCTCTCCCTAAATGCAGGGGCACACGTGTCTCTCCCTAAATGCAGGGCACACGCGTCTCTCCCTAAATGCAGGGCTCGTGTGTCTCTCCCTAAATGCAGGGCACACGTGTCTCTCCCTAAATGCAGGGCACGCGTGTCTCTCTTTCAAACACCACTGCTCCTGCCGGTTCAGTCCCAAGCCCAACAACACACAGGAGCCCCTCGCTCCTGTCTAACTTTAACTTATCCCTGGTGCTTGTCATTGAAGACCAGGGCATGTTGAAATCACCTGGAAGCTTTAAAACCCCAAACCCAACCTGTTCTTGGGGACCTTTAGAGGGAGCCCTAAAGGCAGCCTTTGCACCTACCGTCAGTCATTCAGCTTCAGTGCAGAACTGGGGGCAAGCTGAGCCTCAGTTTAAACAGAAGCAGATCAGCAATCATTTGGGACTAAGGCAGGGTGGGCTCACTGCATACTTGTCAATTTTCCCTCAGCACCTACATTGAAACAGTCACCAACTCCAAGGAAGTCAGAATGGTCGGGGCCACAGGTCCTGGGCATAAATATGTGTTACCTATTTGATTTTTACAACTACTTTTCAGGACTGTTTCCTGTATTTAGAGAAAAGAAAATTAAGTTCACCCAAGAAGAGTATTAAACCAATGCCAACATCCAAAACCCCCAAATCTTCCTGGAGATTTGGCTCAATGAGTAAATCGCTTCCCATAAAAGCGTAAAGAGCTGAGTTCAGATCCACATCACTGATGTGAAAAGACTGGGCATGCTAGCCTATGCCTACAGCCCCAGCTATGAGTGATAGACAAGAAAGGGGATCCCTGGAGCTTGCCAGTCAGACTTGCCAAATTGGTGAACTCTAAGTTCAACGAGAGACCCCATCTCAAAAAACAAGGTGGAATGGGGGCTGGAGAGATGGCCCAGTAGTTAAGAGCACTGGCTGCTCTTATAGAGGACCCAGCTTCAGTTCCCAGCACCCACGTGGCAGCTAACAACCATTCATAACTCGAGTTCCAGGGGATCCAATGCCCTCTTCGGACCTCCATGGGTATTGCATGATATGGGTGCACTTACATACATGCAGGCAATACACTTACGCACATAAAATAAAAATAATAAATGAAATATAAAAAATAGGGGGAGAGCCATAGAGGAAGACTCGTGGAATTGACCTCTGACCTCTCCTCATCCATGCACACGTATGTGCACACATACAAAAACGTTCTTGCCCATAAAACACACACACATACAACAACAGTGACAACAACAGCCATACCTATCATGGGCTCCAAATTCCATTTTTCCCCTACGGTACTTGCTAAACCTGCAGTTTTTTGTGATTTTTCAGGTTGATTTCCAGCTGTACCAGAACATCCCAACACACAGCAAGAAAGGCCTTTACCACATCACACTGTCAGCTGATCCATCCCCTCTATACTCTCATGCATCCTAGCAAATCTTAGAATTGCCTGCTCCTAAATCTCCAGGTTTTCCACCTCACCCCTGTCTATACATCTTCACAAACCTGTTTCCCCTACACAGCCTATTTAGTTAGTGTGGTTGACACATCCCCGTGTGTCTGTCATCACCTTCTGAATCAACGCCTCAGGCTCCCAGCCATTTCCTCTGAACTCTTTCCTTCCTCCTGCATGCAACTGAGAGGCTCTGAACTTAACAACCAGCCAGGTAGTGTCTCCAGAGAGCTCCGCAGCAATTACTACCACAGTGAGAAAACTCATTAACTCAAAATAGAGTGGAGCGGGGACAACACCTTGTCAGAATGACTGAAATTTCTGGGGCTGCCTGAGTAGAGAGTTGATGTTGGGGGGATTCAAACATTGGTGGAACACAATATTGACAAGATGTAAGCCCTCTGGGCAGATTGCCAAAAGTAGTCGGAGAACAAAGCATTCACCAGTGGCATGGTTTTACAGTTGGGTGTGTATGGGGTGGATTAAGTAGGTACAAGCACTCCAAAGGCACTGTGGAAAAGTAGAAGCTCCATCAAATAAACAGAGGTAAAGAAAGTCACAATCCATGCATCCATGTGCAATCACTGTTAATAGTTTTGCTAATGTATATCCCACATATCGTTCTTTGTACGAGATGTTTAAGATGTTTAAGGTCATTTTGAAATTAGCATTAATAGTTGATAGTGCATCACGAACATCAGTTCTTTAATAACTTGTATTCACTGCAAGGCATGCTCTGTCAGTGCATGGATTTGTCAATTGTTGGACAACTGTTCTCCACATTCAGCATTTCGCTGTAATACTCACTGTGTGGCCACCTCAGTACATTCACTGTGTGCAGGTACGCAGTTCGGTTTTATTGATATCATTTCTTATGTAAGGGAGGATGCTGATTTACCTCTGCTCATAAAAGTGGACCGTGATTACTTTTGGAAGAAACTCCTTTTCTTTTGTAATCATTATCAGGATTGGTTCTTTAGTAACCAAAAAGTAAAAAATCAGTTGTCACCCATGCTTCTGTAGTAACCTCACAAGTCACCTTCAGTTCTTCTGTAGATGCTGCACACTGAGGGGACAGGCACTTAACTTTGTGGTAGCTTTATCTCAGTTCCTGTACTTAGGAAGCTTTTCCTAAGTAATATGGCCTCAAATCGATTGGTAGGCGTATTATAACAAGCACTCATAGACCGAGTGGCTGAAAGAATGGAGATTTATTTTCTCACAGCTCCTGAGATGTCCAAGGTCAGTGTTCTGGCCCATTTGCTGTCTGGGCTCTCTTCATGGCTTGCCTAAGGTGTCATCTTGCTATGATCCCATTTGGTATTTTCTGTGTTCTTGTGCACAGGGAGTAGAGATCTCTCATTCGTGTCTCTCTGAGAAAAGGTCATGTAATATTGCCCTGACTGTCTTTGAACTCCTGAGCTCAAGATGTCTTCTTGTTCAGTTTCCTGTGAGGTCTATGTCACTGTGCGTAGCTCAGCTGTCTCTCTTCTAATGAGTACATTAATCTCTTTACATGAGTCCCTACCTTTATAACCACACCTCCTGGGGGCAGAGGTCTCTGAATATAGTTATTCTGGAGGCTGTGAGTGGGGAAAGGGCACAACCAGCCATTATAGTAGATGTTTTCCCACAGTCTTATTTGAGACCAAGTCCTTTCAGGAGTGTCCTATTAATGTCCTGATGTCTTTCTCTGGACTAAGGAGGCAATACTCAGAGAGTGGACAGTGAGTTCTTCCTTCAAGGCATGAATGTTTCAACCAGGCTCATCTTGGGAGTATAGGCGAAAGCTAATCAGGGTAGAGGAGTCTGTTCCCTCCTGGAAACACTGGAGGTGCTGAGCATGGGTCTCTGGTAAGAAAACATTGCTCAGACCCAGCTGGATGCAAACCGAAGCTGCGCTGCTTTCTCCCTGCCTTGGGAATGCTCTGTCAACTCTGAGATAGAGTTTCTGAGAGGCATGTGGCAACATGCTCAACACCATGTATGTCGGGGAAGCCACGAGCTGAGCTGCCTGGTCTGGCACTGCACAATAATTACCTATGCATACCATAACCTGAAAGGAGCAGGAAACACTAATTAAGCCTTCGCTGTGAAATGGGGTTCAGCATGGCCCCAATTTGTTCACTGATTTCCTGCATCTTCTTGGGTAACTGTTGATTCGTTCTGCCCTTCAGTTTCTTTTTTTTAAGATTTTTTTTAAATATTTTTATTTATTATTTTATGTGTATGAGTGTACTGTCTGCATGTAGGTTGGTGCACCCATGTCTTGCAGTGCTGCTGAGGTCAGAAGAGGGTGTCGTATTCCAGTGGAACTGGAGTTAAAGATGGTTCTTAGCCACCATGTGGGTGCTGGGAATCGAACCCAGGTCCTCTGCAAGAACAGTTGGTGCTCTTAACTGCTGAGCCATCTCTCCAGCCCCTGCCCTTCAGTTTCTATATCAGGAAAAACAAAGGTATTAAACCAAATTGCACTTGTGTCCTTTCCCAACTCCACAATTTAATTCTACCACAATTAGTAATATCAGAGAGCAAGAAACAAAATTGGTGCTGTGATTAAGTCTAAAAACATTTTTATTATGCCCATGATAGGGGACAAAACATAGCCAAGATTCTTCTCTCCCACACAATTTAGAGGGTTGGTGACTACTGATAGACAAGAGCCACAATACTGCTGCTAACTCTGTTTCCAGATATGCTTATAAGACTCATTCACCAATTTACCAGCTACCAGCTGAGGCCCTACTGTGTGTCCTGCATTGTTCTCCATGATCTAAAATTGTTTTTCTTTTCTTTTTTTTTTAATTTTATTTATTTCTGTATGTGTATGAATGTACTGTCTGCATGCAAGTCTGTGCACCCATGTGGTGCAATGCCGCAGAGGTCAGAAGAGGGTGTCGGATTCCCCTGGAACTGGAGTTCTCCTGGAATTGTAGTTTCAGACGGTTCTCGGCCACCATGTGTGTGCTGGGGATCGAACCCGGGTCCACTGTAAGAGCAGTCGGCGCTCTTAACTGCTAGGCCATCTCTCCAGCCCATAAAGCATCCTATTCCCTATTACACTGAAGCTTCCAGTCTAGAGGAGGAATCAGGTGAAAAAACGAACAAATAAATGCACAGATTGGGCTCTACAAAAGGCTGTGTGATAAATGAGGCAAGCGGAGGGAGAGGTGCAGGTTAGGTGTGGGCCAGCAGGCAGAGGAGAACATGCAAGCACAGGCTGCTAGGGACTGGGCTTCCAAGACACCTTGCTGTCTTAATAATGTCTTATAAGTTTAGCCCTTATATATTTTTCTTAATTATTTAGGTTTTTTGAGACAAGGTCTGTCTTTGTACACCATGCTACTCTGTAACTCACTACCCAAGATCCTCCTGGGTCAGCCTCCAACTGACGTGACTATATATATATATATATATAT
>VZQC01003136.1:453930-464930 GCA_009823505.1 Rhizomys pruinosus
TTTTTATTTATTTCGGTAAGTGTATGAATGTACTGTCTGCGTGCAGGTGTGTGCACCCGTGTCGTGCAATGCCACGGAGGTCAGAAGAGGGTCTCGGATTCCCCTGGAACTGGAGTTCTCCTGGAATTGGAGTCTCAGACGGCTCTCGGCCGCCATGTGGGTGCTGGGGATCGAACCCGGGTCCTCTGCAAGAGCGGTCGGCGCTCTTAACCGCTAGGCCATCTCTCCAGCCCTGTGGCAGTGTCTTTTATACGTATGAGTGTATTGCCTGCCTGTATGTCAGTGCACCCAAGTGATGCAATGCCTACAGAGCTCAGAAGAGGGCACCAGATCCCCTGGAACTGGAATTAGAGATGTTTGTTAACCACCTTGTGGGTGCTGAGATTGAGATTCAAACTCAGGTTCTCTGCAAGAACAGCCCCTAAATTTACATTTTAAGAGGTAAAGAAGAGTACACCTTTGAAAATGCTCTTATCTCTCAGGAACTTGGGGTCAGGAAAACAAAGAATAGTAATAACTGAAAAATAAGTAGGCATTTAGCAATCAGGCCTTTTCATCTGAACAAATCTAGCTAAGAAATTGCCTTAGCTGAGCTCTCCAAACAAAAGCAGCTATTGTATAAAACTCAAATGGATGAAAGGTGTGTGAAGTTAGTTCATAGCATCCCTATAACAATGTATTTCTACTTTCATGTCATTTTAGTTTCCACACTAGATATGAATCCATCCATCTTGATTCCATTCTCTTTTTTTTAATTTTATTTATTTATTTTATGTGTATGAATGTACTGTCTGCATGCAGGTTTGTGCACCTGTGCTGTGCAGTGTCGCAGAGATCAGAAGAGGATGTCGGATTCCCCTGGAACTGGAGTTAAAGACAGTTCTCAGCCTCCATGTGGGTGCTGGGATCGAATCCGGGTCCTCTGCAAGAGCAGTCATTGCTCTTAAACCACTAGGCCATCTCTCCAGCCCTTGATTCCATTCTCTATCTTTTCCTGGTTGTTAAATTGTGGTGAACTAAGATAAGGACAATCTTTAGTACTTAATTTGTCCACAGTCTAAGTATCTATGAAGAAGGAACAAGAAATGTACTTGGTTATCCAAGAAAAAGTTCTTGTTGAGTCCAAGAGCACCCTTGGAAACCCCTTTCTATTTAACACTTATAAGTGAGAGAACAGATTATGGAAAATTATGCAAAGTCCTTGGTCACACTCCTCAATTTTCGTCTTCAGCAGCCACTGTGAGGGCTGGTCAAGTTGGTCTCCAAAGGTGGGGGAGCACCGGCCTGGGTTCTCCCCAGCCTTCAGCTCACCTGTTCTTTCTGAACAGAAGTGCTGCTGACTGAAGCCTGGGCACACTTTGGCTTCCATTCCCTCAGGCACCTGTGCATTTGGTCTGCCGCCTCATATCACAAGCTCAAAGTGACAATTCCTAATGGTTTCCTTCTGATTTTCTGAATTGGTGCTGTTTCTTTAACCAGGAAGGAGTCAGCTTTGTTCAGTGGAGTGAAACTTGTAAAACCCGAGGTGCTAGATGAAAGAAGGAGGAAGGTATGTTGCAATAGAGGCTTACACAGCTCTGAGGACAGGAAGGCATGCTTGGAAGTTCTAAACAAAGATAAGCCTCACTCCAAAGGCCTGCGTGTGATGACGCATTGCATATAAGTCAGTGGTCAGAGAATTATAGAGACTCAGAAACAGAGGGCACAGCAAAGAAGTCAAACTGGGTCCAAGCTTTTGCTTTAGAGGAGGAAAATAGGAAGACCAGCTCTTTAGATGATGCAAGATTGTGGCTGCAAGAAGGAGTAATCCCCCTCCTCTTCCACTGTCAGAGTGGTAGCTGGTTAGGTCATAAGGTAAAAGTGGTATACATTTCTGTATGTATGTACATATATGTATGTATTTATGTTATTTGTGTGGGGGGGTCAAGTGTCTTCCTCCATCACTCTCCATTTTATTTTACTTTTTAATTATTAATTTTATTTTATGTGTATGAGTGTATTGCCTGCATGTATGTAAGTGCACCCTTGTTGTGCAGTGCCAGCAGAGGTCAGAAGAGGATGTCAGATCCCCCGAAACAGACAGTTGTTAGCTATCACATGGGTGTTGGAAACAGAACCTCAGTCCTCTGCAAGAGCAGTCAGTGCTCTTAACTGCTGAGCCATCTCTCCAGTTCCCTCTATTTTAACTTTTGAGACAAGGTCTCTCACTGAACCTGAAGCTCACTGATTCAGATAGACTGGCTGGTCAGCAAGCCCTATGGATTCTCCTGTCCCTGCCTCTCCAACACTGGGATTACAGGCTCACCCTTCATGCCTGGCATTTTAACATAAGAGTTGAAGATCAAGCTCAGGTCTTCTTGTTTGTACCACAAACCTTTTACCACTGGAGCCATCTCCCCAGCTTCTACAAATTTATTTAATCAAAATTGCTGTTACATGGGAGTAAGAGCCGAAGATCCAGGGGAAACATTCCACGTTGCGCACAATGAGCGGAGATGGACTGAGGGGCAAGGCCACCATGGCCCGTGTGTTTGTATTCTTGTCCTCTATCGCTTAAGCATATCTTTCTACTGGGCACAGGGTAGTGCAAGACCTGGATGAAATGCGGAGCCTCAAGAGAAGGAAAAGAACAATCTCTCCTAGGTGTTATGGTTGTTCGTTTTGGGAAAGAGGGGTTCTAGTTATTTGGGGAAGGGAAATTATAGATTTTATGATTTGCTCTGGCCAAGAATGAGGAGCATCAGATGCAGGTGATATCGTTACACCAGCATTACAACTACCTTGAACAGAGACCGACTCCTAAATTAAGCTTTTGAGAATGGGTCTAATCAGTCCCTCTCTGTAAATGTCTCTTGTCCCCTCAGCCTATGCAGATAGATGGAACTGTCTATGTCTACTCTGTGCCCGTGGAACTGTCTCTGGAACCCTGTTTGGAGAACATTCCCTCTGAGTCCCCTGGTCAGGCCACGCCCATAATTTATTCAAAATGCCTTCTCTAGCCTCACTGGGGAAGTACAAGTTTAGGTTAAGCTCCACCCACATCTCCACACACCATCTGGCCTTTCCATCCTTAGTATCTCATTGTCCAAGGGCATTTATCCTTCCCAACCTCTGCTTCCAGTGGGCGGAATAGCAAACTGGGGTTGCCTGGGCCACTCCAACATCAGACCTAGGGTTTTGCGGAGGCTGATTAAGAGTCATTAGTCCGGATTATGTTCATAAATAAAGGTCATTCCAAGCCGGCCATGGTGGAGCACGCCTTTAATCCTAGCACTTGGGAGGCAGAGGCAGGCAGATCTTTGTGAGTTCAAGGCCAGCCTGGTCTACAGAGTGAGTTCTAGGACAGCTGGGGCTACAGGGAGACCTCACCTCGAAAAGAGCAAAAATAAATAAATAAATAAATAAATAAATATAAATAAGAAAAAATGAAAAAAAATATCAATTTCTCAAAGCAGCACGGTCAAGAAGGAATAAAAGCTACCTTGACTTCCGAGCCTTTCTTTTTTTTTTCTTTTTTCTTTTTTCTTTTTTTTCTTTTTTTTTTGTTTACATAAACATTATTTTTTATTTAAAATAAACACACATTTTAGTTGATTTTTTTATTATGCTCTTGTGTATTTCATACATACATTTTCCAATCCAGTTCAGGCATATATCCCTTCCCTTTCCCCCACCCAACCCCTACCCGCATCTTCCAGATCATGCATTCTTCTGTTAGTTTTCGTGCCATTTCTCTGCTTTTTTTGTTTGTTTTGTTTTCATTTTTTTTAACAATCAAGTTGTAATTGTGAGTACAAGCATTCCTTCATGTAAAACCATTTGCAAGCAGTTGTGCCCAAAACCCACACAGCTCATGATGGTTACTACCCATTCAGCAGGGGGGGTCTTGTATTTCAATCAAGTTGATTAGATGAGTGTACCCAGTCTATATTTTTGTAGCTTCACCATTAACCCCAATCGCCAAGCCCTACAATCATCCACACTCCCTCTTCCGGCAGATTGTTCCCTAGGCTTAGACAAAGGGGCACGAGGTGGATGAGCAGCAAAACACTCATTACTTTCTTCTGGGTGTTGTCTTGGGCTCTAGTAAATTCTGGCTGTTTTTTTTTTTTCTTTGTATTTTGATCAGTTATGGTTCTTTGTAATAACCTCTGTGTTCTGGAATAAATTAGATATTAGTTATTAAACAGTTAATATATAGCCTTTTGATCATACTAATGAAGAACACGCACTTAAGACTATATAGGTATTTATATAGTACTAATTGTTATGGTCGATTACTTTGGTATAGACACAGATGTTGGATGGTATGCTAATTCAACGAATTACATTTTTTCTGTTAAGTATGGCAGGGTCTTCGTGTGGTTTATAACATCTCCTAACCATTAGAGGATGTAAGCTTGTGGCATCAGCCGTGGGTTATTCCTCCAAGGAGAGAGCTAATAGCCAATTAGATTTGGGATATACAGACATATGGCTGCCACTGCTGCACAGTATTTCCAGGCAGATGAGGTGTAGCTGGTTCTGATGGAGGAGTCTTGCTTGACTCAAGGAGACCTATATTTGCTTTATTGGTTTAGTGGTCATTGGTAACACTCTCTGGCATTCCAGAGACCATCTGTATACTTGCAAGTGCGGTTTCCATACATCTTTCCCATGTTTATATCAGGTCTTCAACAGCAGGGCCTTATCGCCTCTCTTCCTGCAGGCCTTTCACTCCCTAGTTCGAAGAATGGAATAAGCAAAAGCATGCTTTGAGGTGTCATGTTTGAGTCCCAATATTAGCAAACCCTCAGTTGTGATAAGCTAAAATGTCCCTGGATATTGTCCCTGAAAACTGCTGTATATAAAGCACACACCATGGTAAAAAGCTCACGGTTAGGAACCACCCTGCTTAGAGCTAGATTCTGGCTCCATCCCCAGAAAGCTCTAGATCTTAGACAAGCTCGTTCTTATTTCTGTAAAATGAGATTTAGTAATACAAACTATCTCATAGGATTATTGGGATAATTAAGTTAATATGCTTTCTTACCATATACAGTAAGTACCATAAAAAATCAGTTATATTTTATAAGTAAAATAGAGAGACTAGAATATCAGAAAATTATTCATTATTAGCAAAACCGTAGCCAATGACTGCCTAAGTTCTTGCTACTGAACTGGCCTGGAGAGCGTGGGGGAGGGCTACAGACCCTCCCACAATCTGGCCTTGGGCTTCCATAGAGCTTATTGTTCTTTGGTTAAGCACATGAGTTATCATATTTAATCCCCAAACTGCCCTAATATTGGGGGTGGGGGGAGTCGTGAAACCATGCTGATTTAGAGCCTGTGTGGAGATCAGACACTGGGTGGACTGGCAGCCTCATGACAGGAAGAAGAAAGCTTTAGAGAAAAAGTAAAGAAATATAAAAGATGCTTGGGACAACCCACAGCATTAGAGAAAACATGCTCAGAAAAGGATATGAAGACGAAGAAGAGATTACGCTTTTCTGGAAAATTTCAGAAAAGCGAGCGGACTCAGGAGAGCAGGGTGGTTGGGTCCAGAAGCACTGCACTAGGAGGAGGGACTCCAAGCAGGAAAAGTTTCCTATTCATTAACGCACTAGGTATTTCGCCCATCTATTCAGCGTGACTTAAGATGAACCTACCTTCCAAGGGGTGGTCCTATGACTAGATGACCGACCAGAGAAACTGGACAGGCAGGCCTTTATCCAGACCAGAGATTTTATAGTCTTGACTCTTATGGGCCTTTTTGCTAGGCTAACACAAAGTGATTCAGGAACACATATTTTCCACAGCAATGCTCTCTGTCCTTGGCACAGATGAGTGAGTGATGAGTAGCTCATAGAAGCATATGGTGCTGGGAATGGCCTTTGGATATTTATTTCCAGAATGCCAATGTTCTGAAGTTTGTGCTATCAGGCAGTCTCAGGCAATCAGCAAGTGCACATGAGATACCTAAAATCATACTTGGCAGATATTTAGTTTTATCTACAAATGGGAATTAACAATAGAAATAATTCCATAGGGTTGTTGGATAATTAAGTTAGTATGTGCAGCTTTTGTATCATCCACTAGGAAGCTTGAGCTCAGAATTCATCCCTAGAAAACCCCTTTCCTCATCCCTCGTGGCTATCCAGGCCACTGCTATAGGTGTGTGCAGCATCAGCCCAGTTCCAGTCAGATGCTATTCTGATGATTCTCCACAAACAGGGAGAATGGTCATGTTTTGATCCTCTCAGAAAACTATCCTGATTGTGGAGGTTGTGGTGGTAAAATCAAGCATACACCTCACCTTACCCCAGTTTACTTGTCTTCATCATCAGCTCAATTCTTTTTTTTGTTTGTTTGTTTTTTTGTTTTTTTGTTTTTTTGGTCTTTTTGAGACAGGGTCTCCCTTAGTCCTAGCTGGCCTGGAGCTCACTCTGTAGACCAAGTTGGCTTTGAACTCACAGAGATCCTCCTGCCTCTGCCTCCTGAGTGCTGGGATTAAAAGTGTGTGCCACCACACCCAGCTAATTTCTTTTTAAGAATAAATAAATATCCCCATACTTCCAGGTAAGATAGATGCTGGACTTAAGGATGTCCTATGTGAACCCATGAGGGAAAGAGTCAGAACAAGAAAATTGGACTCTGTTCCAAAGAGAGAAAGAACGAATCGTGTTCCAGTCTCCTTTCTATTTGTATTACTTTTCTGTGGCTATGATCAAACACACAAGTAAGGGAGCTTATAAAAGGAGTGTACTTGAGCTTATGTTTCCAGAGAATCAGAATCCACCTCATATTTATATTTCCAGAGAATCAGAGTCCACTTCATACATTTCCAGAGAATCAGAGTCCACCTCATAGTTACGTTTCCAGAGAATCAGAGTCCACCTCATACTTACTGTTCCAGAGAATCAGAGTCCACCTCATACTTACAGTTCCAGAGAATCAGAGTCCACCTCATACTTATGGTTCCAGAGAATCAGAGTCCACCTCATACTTGCATCTAATTTGGTTGAGGCAAATTTTCCATTATTGGGTAATATGTTTTTATTTTCTTTAGTTTGTTTTTCCCTTCAGTGTCCTGTGTCACCTCCTTCCCCCTTCTATACACTTAGTAGTATGTCATCTTTGTTAGTATTTTCTTACTTTGTTAAACAGTCTTATATCTTTATTTTTATTTCCCTTCTTATAAGTAGTTGATTTTGGTTTTGAAGTTCTTAATTATTGATAAATACTTTCTGTTCTTTCTAAAAAAATATTTTATTTTTTATTTTATTCTATGTTTATGAGTGTGTTGCCTGCATTGAATATAAGTGTAACCATGTAACCACATCATGCAATGCCTCCGGATCCCTGGAACTAGAGTTACAGATGGTTCTTAGCTGTCATGTGGGTGCTGAGAATCAAACCCAGTTCCTCTGCAAGAGCAGCCAGTGCTCTTCACCACTGAGCCATCTCTCCAGCCCCAGGAAATATTTTTTAGCCAATATGTTGCTGTTTTCTCTCCCCCCCCACCCCCAGACCCCATACGTTGCTTCTCTGCCTCCATCTCTCTGCCTCTCATTTACCTCATTCATTTACTCTCCCCATACGAACCCTAAATCATCTTGTATTTCATGGACATTCCACATACTGTGGATATTTTCAGTTTTATGCTCATTAGTAATGTATCATTGGGAGTAGCTAACCGTAAGTGTAGTTCTGTATTGTTAAAGTTTGATGCTGCTCTTACAGCAGTTAGTTTTCTCCTCACTGGACAGTACTGGGAGTCTTCAAGAGTAGTCTGCTCAATAGGAGGATCCCTTCCAAAAACCAAAGGAACCATCCAAACAAACAGATGTGCAAATCGCAGCACAGAAATGCAAGAAATATGACACAGCTAGCCAAGGCGAATCCTCTAAAAGGTCCTAATTCTGTAACTACGGATCTCAAAGGTATTGATATAGGTAAAGTGTCAGGTGAAGGAGAATTAAAAGTTCCCTGTTAAAAGATCAATGAAGGTCTGGGAGATGGCTCAGTGGGTAAACTCTTGCTGTATAAGCATGGGGGCCTGACTGGGCTCCACAGCACCCTCACAAAGCCGGGTATAGTGATACATGCCTGTGTCCACAGTGCAGGGGGCCTACGGGAGGAATCCCTGGGGTTCACTGGCCAGCTAGCTTAGCTAATCAGTGAGCTCCAGGTTCAGTGAGAGATCTTGTTTCAATAATAATAATAATAATAATAATAATAGCAACAATAATAATTTTCATGGTTGGCTTCTGTTGTCAACTTGACATACTTGGAAGAGCAAACCTTAGGGATTTCTTCTCTGAGTTGTCCTGCAGGAATATCTATGAGGCATTTTCTTGATTGCTGCGTGATGTGGGAGGGCTTAGTCCACTGTGGGTGGCACCACCCCTGGGCAGGCTGTCCCAGGTTGCATAAGAAAGCAGGCTAAGCACAGGCCAGAGAAGCATGCCAGGAAGTAGTACTCCTCCATGGTTCATGCTTCAGTTCCTTCCTTCAGGCTCCAGGCTCCTGCCTTGTCTTCCCTCATGATGAACTCGGGATGTATAAGCCAAATAAACTCTTTCCTTCCCAAGTTGGTTTTGGTCAGAGCGTGTAATCACAGCAATAGAGAAGCAAACTAGGACAATAATCATGGCAGGAACAATAAAGAAAGACACTTGATGTCAACTTCTGATCTCCACACCTGCATGCATGAGCAGGTGCACCTGCACCCTTGAATCCACCTGCATACTCACATCCACCTGCACCCTCACATCCGCCTGCATACTCATATCTATATAATGCACACACATGCATATACCACACACACATGCATATACCCACACATGCATGCATATATGGCACATGTGCATCTGCTACTCACTCATGCATATACCACATGCACATATATCATACATGCATATACAACACACATATATAAACAGTACACACACATGCATATACCACACACAGGCATATACCCACACGTGCATGCATATATGGCATATATGCATCTGCTACTCACTCATGCATATACCATATGCACATATAGCATACACATATGCATATACCACACACATATGTACACAATACACACACATGCAAGTACCATACACAGGCACATACAATGCACAGACTATATATCATACACACAAAAATAGCACTCCAGACACATACATACATATATCACAGAGAGAAAGACAGACAGAGAGAAAGAGAGAGAGAGAGAGAGATCTATTCAATCATCCAGAGAGGAAAATAAACAACATAAAGGGAAAAGCCATCAAAATTATGAAAAGCCAGCAATATGGAAGAAAATTTCAGGAAGGAAATTCAGATTTTAGGAAAAAAAACTACTAAATGAATCCAAAAAAGCACAGTGGAAAGCATCACCAATAGACTCAATTAAGCAGAAGAAAAAATATCAAAGATGGAGTCTGATGAAATACTATATTAAACCATGAATAAAAATTAATAAATGAGCAGGAACTCAGTTGCAATCAGCACACCAGGCCTAAGGATCTGCTGCATGGGAGGAGGAGCTGAAATACACAATAGAGTCACAGGGAAGCTATTCAATGACAGTACATCAGAAAATCCCCAAATCTAGAGAAGTGCCTCAAACCAGTACACATTAAAATGCCAAGTGCATATGACCAGAAAGGAACTGCTCACAACATACTAGAGTCACAATACCAAAATGCAAGCAAAGAAACAATATTAAAAGTTTTAAGAGAAATATTTCTATTTTCCTATAGATATCATTTAATTTTATAGGATAGTAGAGCACAGGTGACATGAAATGGGGGCAATTATTGGGGTTAAATGTTTAAGTGGGATTGTGGGATTGTAAAGAAGAGAGGGTGGGATTATGAAGAGGTCTTATGGAAATCCACTAGTTGGTAGGCTAATTAAAAATATCCTAAGTAAGCCGGGCATGGTGGTGCATGCCTTTAATCCTAGCACTCGGGAGGCAGAGGCAGGCGGGTCTTTAAGGGAGATCAGAGATCTCCCAAGACCTCCTGAAGCACAGGTAGGTAGATAGGAGCTGGGTGCTTCAGCAAGGCAGATGGTTGTTTGACTTAATCTAGTTAATCTAGTTGTCTTTGGCTTAATTGGCTTTTGTGGCTGTGGGGGTGGAGTTATCCTCCCAGCTGGTATAAAAGGTGGGGTTGTGTGAGTCTTGAGATAGGAGATCTCTGAAGACAACCTGAAGTGCAGGTACACCCCCCACCCCCTGCCAACTGGGATGAAAAATGCATCTGAAGAAGGCAAGCAAACCAAGCCTTCAACACAGTGAAGAGGCATTTGGGACTCACATTGGAATACAGCCAAGGAGAAGCCCATATGCCAGGAACACGAAGAAGAGACAAGATGGGAAAGGTGCTGGATAATTCCACACCAAGATCTACCAACCCTGTGGAAGATTCCTACAGTGGGATCCCCCTGGGGATGGCCCAGGACACAGATATCAGAAACACAATCATTTACATACTTAAAGAAATGCAAGATTATAAAGACCAAATCAAAGAATTAAGAAAAGAGAACCAAGAGCTCAAGAAGGAAGTGGAAACACTGAAATGATCCCATGTTGAAAGAGATAAGGAAACCACCCAGCAAAGCAAAGAGCTACAGGAAGAGATTGAGAAGCTCCAAAGGGAAGTGGAAATACTAAAGAAAACAGAAGAGGAAATGAAAAAGGAAATCAAACACTCATCCAATCAAGAGGAAAGGAATGGAAAAAGTCTCAGAAGCAGAATGGAAGAAGCAGAACAAAGAATATCAGACCTGGAAAATAACACAGAACAACTAAAAACCTAAGTAAAGATTATGAAAAATTTTAAAATACACAAAAGTGGAACAACCAGGAACTGTGGGACACTATGAAAAGATCAAACCTCTGCATCATAGGAATAGAGGAAAGAGAAGAATCCCAAGAGAATGGTATTGATCAGATCTTCAACAGAATAAAAGATGAAAACTTCCCCAAACTAAAAAAGGACAAACCAATACAAATACAA